>MCJB01018638.1:347155-360551 GCA_002018475.1 Nicotiana obtusifolia | reverse complement strand
CCCCCACCCACAAAACTCGTATTGGGTAACTATGTCAACAAAAGCTTAGGCAAGTGGAAAGAAATCATTAGTGTTTATTGCTTCGGCTGAGATTTAAATCTGATGCCTCATGGTTGTCCTCTCCCACCTCATAGGTCAATGTTTTAGGACAAAACCTGTTATAGTGCAATCTTAAGCTTATAGTGTTGAACTAACCAAGAGAAAGCCCAATTTTTTTTCACAATTAAACTACATAACTAATATAACTCGTACTGTTTTATTATGTACTGAGCTAAAAGAATTGTTACTACTACTTTCTTCCTCTTCAAAGAGTCAATAAAAATGTTTGTGAAGTCAACTAATTCCACACATAGTTCCAAAAATGTTGGAAACAACAAGTATAATGAGCCCTAGGCTTACAAGTAAGAAATCTAGGGTAGCTAGAGAGACGGAGACTGGCGGCGGAGAGAGCATTTCCGGTAGACGGCTTATTATCTTCATTTTCATCAGAAAAAGCCCAAAGAGGAGAACAAGGCTGTTCAGAAGCCGTAGTCGATACGAGAAACGGCGACATAGGATTATTAGAAGCAGCTGCAGCCGCAAAGATCTGATCGAACGACCAGGAAGCATCAAGATCCAAATCAAGATCCATCATCAACGACGGCTCTCTTTGATTTTGATTCTCCACCCCCACCATATGCTGCGTCGTCGGCGTCGTCGGCGGCCGCGGAGGGAGAAAGTCCTTTGGCTTTGAACGGAACATATGATTCATTTCTTCTTCCGGCTCCGACATTGAAAATGGTGATGATAATGATGAGTTTCTCTCTCTATATGTATTTGAATGTATGTGGCGAGAAGAGAAGAGTTACAAAGATGACGAGGAGGATGACGATAATGGTTAAGGGAAATTGCGGACTGTGATTCCATTGAGAATTGGAATCTAATGTAGCTGTATTACTTACTATATTTGCGCCCAAGTTTTATCCATATAACAATTGCAAAGACATTATTCTCTTTACACCTTACTAGAATATCTACTCTTGTCGCCAAAATCTCCTAAAGAAAATTCTAGATAGGACAAGAGTGGGTTGCTCGAGCGGTGAGCACCTTCCGTTTCCAATCAATAGGTTGTGAGTTCAAGTCATCCCAAGAGCAAAGTGGGGAGTTACTGGAGAGAGAATAAAAAAATAAAAAAAATTTAAAAAAAATTGAAAAAATAGATAGGGGCATCTCGGTACACAACACATTTCGCGTTCAAGTAGTGTTCGGAAACTCTTTCCAAAGTTTAAGTCTTAGCAATCTTATAGCATATTTGGCCAAGCCGTAAAAATCATCTTAAATTGAGAAGTGTTTTTTCTCAAAAGTATTTTGTTCAAATGTACTTTTGGTGAGACCAGTTTATATTTTTGGCTAATTAATTTGAAAAGTACTTCTGAGCAGCAATTAGTGTTTGGCCAAAAATTTTAAAAACTGCTTCTAAGTGTATTTTTCTCAAAAATGCCTTTCAAGAAAATGCTTTTGGAGAGAAGCTATTTTTTTCTGCTTTTGCTTTTATATAAAAGCACTTTTTTCCTTCCAAAAACCTTGGTCAAACACCTCAATTTTAAGGGCAAAGCACTTTTGGCTTAAAAAAGCACTTTTAGCTAAAAAAAGGTACTGCCAAACAGGTTATTAGTTTACTCTCATGTAGCCGGCCATAACTGTGTCGGGAGCCAAAGGATCTTGGTCTTTCGCTAATTCGAACATAGAGATGTGAGTTTTTTTGCAAGTTTTAGCAAAATTGTGCTACGTCCAGCAGTTGCACCTCGCTGGCACTCACAAAATGCCCCACGAAGCGGTACTCCTCCAATAATGCATTGATCCTTTCGACTATATGTCCTAACTGAAACAGGGATGAAGACTTGTGGAGAAGTTCAACTTTGATTTGACCTTAAGAGTGAAAGTAAAATTCTAAAGGGCGATGTAGGCATACTAACTAGATACAAGCATTAGTGGCTGATTCTACGACTTGAACTCGTGACGTATAAGTCACACGGAAATAACTTTAAAGTTATTCGCTCAATTGACTAATACGATATTTGAAATCTACTAATCAAAAATTAATTTAAAGTTGAGCTCATTAAGGGGATTGCAAGATCAATTCAAATTTATACTACTTATGGCTTATGTATTTGAAATTCATTGATCAACTCCTCTCGATTAATTTAGATTCGTGTTGTATAGAGCTCCTTAAAAGGAAAAACGTATTAAAAAGATAATTATTTTCTATTAAAAAAGATATTTTCAGGCTTTGAATTTAAAACTTTTAGTTAAAATTAAAAAAAAACCATGCATCTCATCACATATTTGGTAGTTCTAGATCCTTTAGTAAATTACAAAAGATTCCACCATTTCCTTTATACTTTCTTAGTTGTTGGAAAGTTTACGCAAATAAGTGAAGATTCTTTCTAATTCTGGATTGGGCCGTCTTAGTCACTAGTTTCTATTATCCTTATATAAAATCAATTTGCACCTTAAAATGTTACTGCATTTTTGCTAAAAATATGTCTCTCCTTTTAAGTAGGAGTAATTAATTTAGTTTGACCAAAAAAAATTAGTTTGACTTAGTGATGTTTTGTTTCCTTCTAATTTTGGAGGTGTACATTTGATTAGTTATTTGAACTAGGGGTGTATTATGGTCGGGGTCCGATCCGGGATCGGCCCAGGCCAACAGACCAAACGGGTCGGTTCAAACGGGCATGGGTCTAGGTGGTGCAAAAGCTCACTGCGGGCCGGTCCGGAGCAAAGAGCCCACGAGCCCCGGACCGTTTGGCCCGAGATTGCCAGGCGGGCCTGGATCGCGTCTAACGGACCAAGCGGGCCTAAACCGGACCCAATGGCTATTTTTCAAGTGAGGCTTGTCCAGTTGATAAAAATACCTTCACCTACGACCGTTAAGTCCTGAGTTCAAATAACGTTGGAAGGAAAGTGTGAAAACACTGTAAATCCTCCTAATTTGATAAGCGTTTTAAAAGAAAATAAATAGACACTACTTTGGTCACTTCTTTAGTTAGAATTCTTGTTAAATAAATAGGCCAGCACGAAACCAAAATAAGCTCGATTTGACTTGATTTGTTTTCTTTTGATTTGACCCTCTAATTAGACTTACAATATTTTGGTTTCATACATAATACTATTCAGATTTGAACTTATTATGTTGAGAAATTTAATATAATTACTCAAAATATATAGAATAAGCAATGACTAAAATAAGCATCTTACAAGTAAGTTGCTCCTTTTACGGAGTAAAAATAAAAGTCATCGTAGTAGTGCAATTTTTCAATTATTTTAACCCTTACATATAGTAATATACGTCAAAAATTTCATTGAAAGTTTATTGAAGGCAAATGCAACTGTCGTTTTTCTTAACATCTCTTTCTATTCTTATAATGTAATGCTATTACTTTCTCTGGCATTACGATCTTTACTATAATGATATTATCTATAAATCAAATTATTTCGTAGATTGGATTTCACTTGACTGTTTAGAGTTTCATTGCAAGTGTTCGGGGTAAAAGTTTTGTATAAATGTATCGCCATGCTATTAAGTATTTTTATTGAAGTTCTTTTCTTTCTAAGAGGTAGAATAGAATAACCCGGTTGAAGCGTAATGATCATACGTCTGTAATGCATTGTATGTCGGGAGCACATACACAAATATAATCCCTTTCTTGTATGATACAAAATGAATTTCACTCAATTACATTACGACAAGTAAGTACAGCTAACCTAAAACGAAGTGCTTTCTCGGGCTCGGGAATGAGTGGTGAACCAGGAATCGACCTTATGAATAGCTCCTTACCTTAGTCATAATTAGGTTAGATCGTCCTGCCTTGACTGCTTATTCTGCCTTGAACACTGACTCCATTGCAATCAATGAAGCAAATGATTGACCCATCATATCATCCGAAAAAATAAAAAATACCAAAAAGTTCGAATTCACAGCTAATAACATTGATTCAATTGGCATTGACATAATAGGAATATTTCTTCTTTTTTTTTACTTTCTTTTTTTCTTTTTGTCCGGATCTTTTTTATCATCTATGCATCTTTCAGTGTTAGAAGCTTCTGAAAGTATTATCTACATTCATTTGTCATTTCTCACAAATTTCATACCCTATTTTCCTCTTTTGAGGCCATCGAATATATTCAATATTCTTTTCCCTTTTACCCTTCACTTTATGGAATAAAACAAAGTTGAATAGTTCCCCTTTCGTGGATTACATATTATTTTGGTCTTTACGTATTATATTCTGATAAATGGACTTCGGGCCTAACTTAACCCTAAAAACTAACTTATGAGATGAGGATTGCTCAAGACCATATAAAAAAACCAAAGACCTCAAATCCCATCGATGTGGGACAACTCAACATATTCTTTTCTCTTTTTTCTTGTTTTTTTGAACAGTAATTTTATTTTTTGTGATAAGATCAAGGGCTAGGATTATATGAAAGTTTGAAAATGGTGGTTGACAAATTCACCCTAAATTTATTAACTCCTCAATTTATTACTAAACTATTGAAATTTGTATCAACATGAGCCAGGTGTAAGAAAGTATTTTCCCTTCTACCTCCATCCAAATTTATTTTCATCAACTAGATGCGAAATTTTTTTAAAAAAAAAAAAAAAACTGACATTTAAAAAATATATAATCAAAGTATGGATAATACTAAGTGGTCGTTTGGTACAAAGACAAGTAATGTAGGGATTAGTAATGCAAGGATTAGTAATGCAGGTATTAGTGATGTAGGAATTGTAGTTTTGGGATTATTTTATATCAAGTGTTTGGTTTATTGTATTAAAAATTAACTTGTGTTTGGTTTAAAACTGTACAAAATATTCTTTACAATTATACCCTTGAATACTCTTCTTTCTGTATATAAAAAAAATTTAGGTAAAGGGTTTGAGGGGCGGTTTAGTAATTTTAGGGTCTTATCCAGGTATAGTTAATGCAGAGATTAGTAATCTCTTGGTTTCTTTGGTATTAGCTAAGCCCTCCTATGAAGTATAAGTAATCCATGTATTAGGTATGCATAAATTTAATTGAGCAACCAAACATATATTAGACGGACTAAATTTTTATACATGGATTATTTTACTTAGTACAGCCTACCAAACGGACCCCTAAAAGGAATATTTTAACAAATTATTTGCTCTTGTATTTAGTATCGTCTATAACGAGTTCTAACATCAATACTAACATGAAATACAAGAACTAACCGATCTGCGTACAGAATAAATGAATAATATTATATAGAAAACGCGTAAATTCTTTTCATATACAGGGATCGTTTTACTTAGTACAGCCTACCAAACGACCCCTAAAAGGAATATATTAGCAAATTATTTGCTCTTGTATTTAGTATCGTTTATAACGAGTTCTAATGTCAATGCTAACATGAAATATAAGAACTAACCGATCTGCAAACAGCATACAGAATAAATGAATAATATTATATAGAAAATGCGTAAATTCTTTCCATAAAGCCAAAAAGAAAATAAAGTTATACAATTGAGAATGACGAATCACTATTAGCAGCTAAAAGAAGTGTTTAATAAATAAAAAAGTGACATTATTAGATTGCTTACTAAATAAATAAAAAGTTTTACTCTTTTTTTTTTCTTTCTTAATCTAGATGAAAGTAAGTGAGCTTAAAGATTGAATCTGTATCATCCAATAACTTTTGACCAATATTTATTTATCTTTTTTTTAGATTAAATATTTATATTTTTAAATAGCAAGTGACGAGAAAATTAAACATAAGTGGAATCTGTCGTAGATTCCTTAATTAATATTAGATTAAGGGAAATGATGTTTTCAACTGATTTATAAAGTGTTAAAACTACTTTATTTGTCTTGAGTGCTACATTGTGGATGATGATTAACTTCTATTACATCTTTTATTTAATTAAAATGACGATATTACCCCACTAATTACCATTTTTGGGTACTATAAATTGAACTAATAAAGGTTAAATTTGTCCAAGTTTACCCTTCGTGCAACATCATATAATATTATGGATTAAATAAAATTGTTTTAGTGCCTCAATCATGTGGAGCAAATATCCAAAAGTTTTAACATAAAGAGTATTTTTTTAAAGTATTTTTTATTTGGATATAATGGGTCCATTGATGGTGAAAGAATTCATTTTTAATTAGTAATTAGCAAAAATAAAGGAAGATTTAAGTTTCTTAAGCTAGCTTTACTTCTTTAACTTGCCTCTTGTTCACCTCTGAGCATCCTAAGTGGTAATCCATGGAAAGAAGGTGATTTTTCCTTAATAAACTTCTTGCTGACAAGTGAGGCTTGCTCAGTTGGTAAAAGCACTAGGTCTTGTGTTCGAGTTACGCTGGTGGGAAAGTGTGAAAACACTATAGATCCTCCTAATATGGGAGGGGAAAAAAAAACTTCTTGCTAATTATATCTACCCACAAAAGATTGGAAAATTAGAACTTATCACATGACTAGGTGTATCGGGAAGAGGTGATTAGGTAGAACATAACGTAACTTGAATTTATCGAGGACATGACTCTTGATATGAGAGGATGGAGGTAGAGAATTAGGGTAGTAGTTGAGTGTTTTTCTTTTACTTTCTTGTACCGGTAGTATTAGTGTTAGTATGATATTTTTTTTATTCTTAGATTGTTATTATTACCTACTACTATTTGATTGCTAGCTTTCACTTCAGTTTTTTTAGTCTTGATGTTATTACTATTTGTTGTCACTACTTCTTTTCGTCATTTCTTTAGCTAACGGTCTATCGGAAACAATCTAGATGACTAGATGTACTGAAAACTTCTTTTAACGAGGACATAAACCTTGATATGAGAGGATGGAGGTAGAGAATTAGGGTAGTAGTTGAGTGTTTTTCTTTTACTTTCTCGTACCGGTAGTATTAGTGTTAGTATGATATTTTTTGTATTCTTAGAATGGTATTATTACCTACTACTATTTGATTGCTAGCTTTCGCTTAAGTTTTTTTAGTCTTGATGTTGTTACTATTTGTTGTCACTACTTCTTTTCGTCATTTCTTTAGCTAACGGTCTATCGGAAACAATCTAGATGACTAGATGTACTGAAAACTTCTTGCTAATTATATCTACCCACAGAAGATTGGAAAATATTAGAACTTATCACATGACTAGATGTATTGGGAAGAGGTGATTAGGTAGAATATAGCGTAACTTAAATTTACCGAGGACATGACCCTTAATAAAAGGGGATGGAGGTAGAAAATTAGGGTAGTAGTTGAGTGTTTTTCTTTTACTTTCTCGTACCGGTAGTATTAGTGTTAGTATGATATTTTTTGTATTCTTAGATTGTTATTGTTACCTACTACTATTTGATTGGTAGCTTTCGCTTCAGTTTTTTTAGTCTTGATATTGTTACTATTTGTTGCCACTACTTCTTTTCGTCGTTTCTTTAGCTAACGATCTATCGAAACAATCATTCTGTTTTCTTAGAATAGGGATAAGGTCTACATACACACTATTCTTTCCCGAGCCTACTTGTGAAATCACACTAAATATTTTATTATTGTTGTTATCATATGTCGAGATGATTCATTTGTCATGTGGATTGTGGACATAGCTAAAGACAATACACAATGGAAAAAATGAAATATAGGTACTATTAACTGATTGAGATTAAAATTTAGTCATCGTTGTCACATTTAAATTAATTAAGTAGGTACATTGCTTGTTTTAAAGATGTGCATGTCGCGTAGGAAAAAATGTAAGGTTTAGAAACCAGCTAATTTGCCCTATAGAAACAAATTACTCCATTTTAGCATTGGATTTTAAAGGGCTTGAATTGAAAATTACTCTCTCCGGTCTATTTTAATTAATTTTTGATTATTTTTTTTGTAATTCACGTTTCGAAGTTTGTGTAATGCTTACTCTCAAACTATTTGTTTACACAGTAGAAAGTAGTAATATTTTTTGTTTCTCTCTTTATCTTTGAATTCCTATCTAATGATCCCGAGCGTAATAATTCTTATCTAATGATCCCGAGCGTAATCCTGAACGTGAAAAATAAAATAAAAACGGATTTTCCTTGCTTGATTTTCAAATTTTCAAATCCCCGTTCACGTTTTTTCTTTTCTTATCAACGAATAGATCTCTTTACTTTTATGACTTAGATGTCTCGTATTTCTCAAAAAAGTGATTCGATTGATGGGATTTGATATGATCTCGTTGATCTCGATGAGACTGATATTCTAAAGGCATTTACTTAGAAGTAATTTTTGTGCTACAACCCTTCCTATCTGATAGAAAAGGATCTCGTGATCCTGAACAGATCTTATTGGGATTGCAAATCCCAAGTTTGTCTATGAAGAGCGACTCAAACGTATTAGTGTATATAATTGATTTCTTATGTGTAATACATAATCAATACGACCTCAATAATTTTTGTTCAAATATCAAAAAAGAATTAATTTCTTTTTTTCAAAGTTACCCTTTGGAGTAAAGAGTCTCAGTGATATTTTTAACGAATAAATTAAAGAGATAGTAAAGATTAATATGGTCAATTTTATTGTTAATTAATAAAAAAATGATAATATATAGCCGCTCTCAAAATAATAGCTGAAAAAATATATATTTTTTATATTATATATATATACACACATTTTGTATGTTATATACAAATTTTATACATATTTTCGGCTGCTAAATATAGATAGTTTATAACAAGCGTTAGAAGTGATAATACTCCTAATTAATATTAAAAAGTGAATATTTTAATAAGTGTCGAAAAAATAAAAAATCAATTAAAGTAGAGGAGGGAATATTCATTTAACTCACCTAGGTATATACATCATTCCTAATTAGTTGTTGATAATAGTCGGCACGAGAAAAAGACAGAACTAATAGAAGAAGTTAATTAAAAATGTGAAAACCATTTGCTAATAAAATATTTGAGGAAGATCGAGTTGGATTATTCACTATGATATTTTTTTTTTAATCCGCTCCCAAATTAGGAAAATCTATAGTGTTTTTATACTTCTTCTCCAGCGTGACTCGAACCCAGGACCTAACGATGATATTGAAAAAGAGGTTCCATCATCTTCAACTATGGTCCCTTCTCGCTTGGCATCTATATTGAACACACCATTAACTTTTCCAACTAATATTTGCCTCGTCAATTCTCTACACCCTTATCCTAAAGAAAAAACATTAGATTCTTCGAAAATAGGAGTCACATATTATCATTGTCGACTTAATAAGTTTCTAGTTTTTGTAATTAAATTTATTATTTCTCTTAACAATGTAATAGAGAAAATTGTTTAACTCTTTAAATAATAAATCCTTATAAAATTTCAGTATCAAAGTATTGTCATACGTTTTACGTAAATATAAATATTAACAAACGGAGGGCGGGGAAGTGGGAACTGCCAGAGAAGATATCTTATTTGTATATTATCCGCGTCATCTTTTGTAATTCTCGGAAAACAATCAAAAAAGTGTCTGCCGACCGCTATACCACTGAATTACTGAAGAACAACAGAAAATTCGATCTCATAGAGTTCAATTTTCATTCCCAATGCATGACCAATATGAGTTCGAAGCTTCCTTCGTAATTTCCGGAACTTCTTCGTAGTGGCTCCCTTACATGCCTCATTTCAGAGGGAACCTCAAAGTGGCTCTATTTTATTATATTTCATCCATATTCCAATTCCATTAATTTAATATCCCTTTGATGTCATTGACATAACTAATGTCGTTTCTAGTCGATCTCTTTCTATTTCCAATCTATATATGAAAAATTCAAAAATCATCATATAATAATCCAGAAATTACAATAGAAAAAAAATAAGAGAGGTTTGTAATAATTTTTCAATCTTTTTTACTAGCTAATCTAATATCCTTATGCACGAAAATATTCAATTCGTTTCGAACTCGAATTCAATGGCTTTTGATAGCAAATGTTTTATTGCCTAAAATAAAAGAATTCAATCTGAATCCGAATTAATTGACTTCAAATTGAGTACTGGACATTAAAAAAATAATTCAATATAGAAAATATTTTACGTTCATATAGAATTTGAGAAAGAAATGTACCTTAAAAAGCATAATATAAATAATTTATTTTTATACAAATATTAGTGATTATTTCGACAACTCGAACTTATAACATATAAATTATACGAAAATAACTTTAGTGTTGCTGCTCGAATACGAAATTGAGGCCTGCTTGAGAGACACATAATACTGCTGAGGCTATGAGGAGGTGCTACAGTTTCCACGTGGACATCTTCTATGCCATGCAATGCAATTTTATATATCTTCCACGTGAGCGCCACATACTTGCAGCTCACGTAAGACTTGAGCTCTAATCTTTGGATTGGATTTCCTTTCATTCATCTTCTTATTATTAACTTTTTAATTTAATAAAACATGAGTTATAGCATGTTTAGCTAAAAAAAAAAAAAATTGATGAGAAATAATTTGTGTTTAGTTATTTAATTTAAAAAAATACTTTTAATTAATTAATAATTTATATTTAATTAAACTTTTAAAAAAGTATTTTTAAGTGTATTTTTATCAAAAGTATTTTTTAAAAATATATTTTCAGGAAGAAATTATTTTAATTTTTTCTGCTTCTAAAAAACTGCTTTCATTTTTACTCAAAAGAACTATTTTCCTTTTAAAAGCTTGCCCAAACACCTTAATTTTGAAATGAGAAAAAATACTTTTGATCCAAAAAAAATTTGACAAAAGAAAAGTATTTTTGGCAGTGAATATTGAACCATTTGTCGCTATCCAATATCAAATAATGGTAATGATTCCAAATTATTCATTTTATTGATCTGTTGTATAATATTTTACCATTCTCTTAAAAAAGAAGAGATGGAACTTGTTGGTTATGCATACTATAACTATAATAATATTTGTAATGAGCCAAAAAATAATATGAAGAATAAATTTGTAAAATTATTAAGATAAAATACGGGGTTGAATTATTATAAAAGAAAAGGTAAAAGATAAATTTCAGCTTCGGATTCATCTGAGTCTCGATCCGAGTCTGACTCCCTTCTTTTTTTATTGAATAGGCAAGTTCCCCTCGTGGGTCTTAGGAAGGGATCTTGTTACCTTCTTTCTGTTTCAGGCGAAAGCATAAAGACTGTAAACTCGCTAGCTTCTCCACAGAGGAGCTTTTACTTGCACGAAACTTAAAGTAAAATACGGAGTTATGCATATTATAACTATAATAATATTTATAATGAGCCAAAAAATAGATGAAGCCAAAAGCCACCATGTTATGATGGGTTCCATTTGTTCAGTTTCACAGTTGAAGCCTCCCCTTCTCCACCAGTAAACTAACTAAATTGAAAGGAAACTCAACTAAACAAGTTCAGATAAGCCTCAGTGGCCACAATGATTTTAAAAAATTATAAATAATAAAGCCACTTGTTTGGATGGTTGTTATGTATCGTTTCATAATGTATTGATAATATTATATTGTATTGTATTATTTTGATGCATACGATAATTAGATAGATTCTATTGTTTGTTATCGTTTTATGATGTCATGCATCAATTATATGAAGAATAAACTTGCAAAATTATCAAGAAAAAGTAAGATACGGAGTTGAATTACTATATAAAAAAGGTAAAATATAAAATAGAATTATTTAACAATACAGAAGATCAAGATGAGAAAGGGGAAAAAGCAACAACGCAATCATATCAAATCGATCGTTTCATAATTAAATGATACTCTTTATTTTTTTAATAATAAATTTAACTGTACGATACAATAAAAACAACATAATTAGGACTGTCATCCAAATAAGTTGTCAGTGCTCATCACTGTGTTTATTATGAATGAAAATAGCCAAAGATGCCACGGTTGGTGACACGTTTGAAAAGCTAACAAATTACGTAGGACTCATATTACAAATATTTCTAGCTTAATTATACTATCTTAATACCTATTTATTTACTTATTTACTTATTTATTTTCTCGTCAATTTATGCCTCACATGCTAGTAATTCGGTTTTCACACATAGGGATCGTTTGGTAGGCTGTATTAAGTAAAATAATTCCTGTATAAAATTTAATTCGTCTAATATAATATTTGGTTGCTCAATTCAATTTATGCATACCTAATACATGGATTACTTATACCTCATAGGAGCGCTTAGCTAATACCAAGGAAACAAAGGAATTACTAATCCATGCATTAACTATACCTGGATAAGACCTTAAAATTACTAAACCGTCCCTCAAACCCTTTTTCTAAATTTCTTTATATACAGAAAGAAGAATATTCAAGGGTATAATTGTAAAGAAGATTTTGTACAGTTTTAAACCAAACACAAGCTTAGATTATACATTGCATAGCTAATTTTTAATACAATGAACCAAACACTTGATAAAAAATAATCTCAGCACTACAATCCCTGCATTACTTATACCTGCATTACTAATCTCTGCATTACTAATCCCTATATTACTTGTGTTCGTACCGAACGACCTCATAATTTACTAATTTTTCCAACGTGTCCTCCACCGGGGCCTTTCGGCTATATTTATTTGTAATATTGTTATTTCACTTTTTTTTTTTTTCACCTTACTATATTTTTATTGCAATTTGCACATTGTACAACAAATTAATTAGTTGGCCATGACGAGTTTCCAGTTTCTAAGGGCAGCTCCTTTGTCTTTTTCAAATGCCTTTTCAAAGGCGAGGCCTACCACCTTTTATTTGTCTTGGTTTATAGGCTAATTCCAAAACCACATTGGGACCACATAATATATGTCTCTAGATTTACTTGTACGATAGTAATAACACTTAGGGGTCGTTTGGTACGAACACAAGTAATGCAGGGATTAATAATGTAGGGATTAGTAATGCAGGGATTGTAGTGCTGGGATTATTTTTTATTAAGTGTTTGGTTCATTGTATTAAAAATTAATTATGCAATGTATAAGTCTGAATTTAGTAATTTTAAGTCTTATCCATGTATAGCTAATCCAGGGATTAGTAATCCCTTCCTTTCCTTGGTATTAGTTAATCCCTCATATGAGGTATAACTAATCCATGTATTAGGTAGGAGTAAATTGAATTGACCAACCAAATATGGTATTGGACGGATTAAATTTTTATACGGGGATTATTTTACTTAATACGGCCTACCAAACAACCCCTTAGGATTAAATTCACAATTATAATAAGTAAGAAATCATTGCCTACGGGTGTGTTTGGTATGATGAAAAATATTTTTTTATTTTTTATTGTGTGGTTGTACAAAAAAAGTTGAAAAATATTATTTTAGATATCATATTTTCTTAAAATTGAAGGAAAATGACTTTTCTAAAAAAAGTTATGAAAATATTTCCCCAACCCCCCCTTCTCTCCCCCTACCCC
>MCJB01018638.1:330293-347135 GCA_002018475.1 Nicotiana obtusifolia | reverse complement strand
TTCTCTCCCCCTACCCCACCTCTTCCACCCCCTCTCTCCAAAAAGTTTTTTTTTTCTTTTTCGTCACCAATCACCCTGCTAACCTCCCTCCCAATGCCCCCTCCAACCCCGCACAAAAAGATATTTTTTTTATATTTTCAGTTTTAGTTTTTTTATTTTTCAGTTTACAGGTTCGAAATTTTACGAGTTCCAAAGTTATGACTTCGGATGTTTATATGTTTGGAAGTTTGCGAGTTTATAAATTATAGAGTTTACGGATTCGAAAGGTTAGCGGTTCAAAAATTTATGAAATTTGTCGGTTCAAAAGGTTATTGGTTCGAAAGTTTATGGCTTCATGTTTATTGTATCTAAAGTATTTATGAACACTTTTCAAAAATTATTTTCCTTAATTTGCATACCAAACACCAAAAAATAAATAAGATTACTACTTGTTTTCTAAAAAAATATTTTCTTAAAAAATATTTTTCGTTACACCAAATACACCCTACACCTCTTATCCTTTTCCTAATAATCACAAAATGGAGGTTTTGATTCTCAGCATAATTCGACGTTTAATAGTATATCCTAACATTACGAGGAAACTAAAGTTTTATGGAATACTACAAAGCTAGAAAACAAGTCTTGTATCAATTCTCGCAAGTAATATATTCTACTTTAAGTATTATGTATCAGAAATTTACTACTAATTCAGATTTGCAGAGAGATAAAACATTCCATACCAAAAGATATTGTTTGTTATTATATATTAAGGAATAAAAGAGAGTCCATTTATAACTCGTTAATAAGCTTACCAAATAGGATAATGTGGAACTAGAATAATATCGAATTATATTGTATTGTATTATATCGTTTTGATGTATATAATGTTTGGATAGATTGTATTATTTGCCGTCGTTTCATGTGTCATACACTAACAATCCGATGAATAAACTTGTAATATAGAAAAATAAAGGTACGAGGTAGAATTATTATATAAAAATATAAGGTAAAAGATAAAATATAATTATTTAATAATAAGGAAGGATAAGATGAGAGAAAAAAATAAGGTGACGAACGCGACTAAACCAAATCGGACGTTTCATAAACTGACACTTTTCATCATTACGTAACGACTGATTTAACGATACGATACAATAAAATTTAAGTAACAAATCAAAATAAATATTTTATTTATTGTAACTATATAATACAATACAATAGGTAACAACCAATACTCCGTGTTATATTTAGTCTACACCAGACTAAATGTAGGGTTTAATTTTTTTTTTAAG
Source organism: Nicotiana obtusifolia (assembly GCA_002018475.1). Taxonomy (NCBI): domain Eukaryota; kingdom Viridiplantae; phylum Streptophyta; class Magnoliopsida; order Solanales; family Solanaceae; genus Nicotiana; species Nicotiana obtusifolia. The sequence continues at coordinate 345,864 of MCJB01018638.1, read as the reverse complement.
ACCTATTTCATTTGCTTCAACAACTCAAAATACTTAATCAAATTACGTTACAATATCATAAATTAAAAAGTAGGCATGAATTTAATTAAAATTAAATAATACTACATTTAAGAAGGTTATCACACAAATATTAGTAGCAAACTTAAGAAAATGTTAAATAAATAGCACTGTGAATATTTTTCTTTTTAGAAAAGAGAAAGATCTTGTGTAAAGAACAGTGAGTTAGTGGGCATAGCAACTTGAAGTTTTATAATTCATTTTTCTCTTCTTTAAATTCACAAATAAAATATATTAAACATATTTCATATTATTATTTTATATAAGTTCTACCAGTAGTAGGACCACCAAGGGGTTGGGGTAGAATATAACTTCCATGAAAGAATCAATGTTGATTATCATATTGGCATCCAACTACTTTGAAATATCAAAATTAAAAATTCTTCTGACTTCTTCCCGAAGAAAACAAATTATCAAAAAAAAAAAAAAAAAAAACTGAAAAGATAAAACTTGCGCCTAACTCAACCCCAAAAGCTAGCTTATGAGACGATGATTGCTCAAGACCATATAAGGAGATCAAAGACCTCAAATTCCACCGACGTGGGACAACTCAACACACCCCCTCACGCCCAGGCCTGTACTCTGGAGCGTGGACAACATAAATAGGGGCCCAACATCGGTAACAATAATTGGGATGAGCGTGACTCTGATACCATGATAAATGGACCTTGGGCCTAACTCTAACCCCAAAAGCTAGCTTATGAGATGAGGATTGCTCAAGACCATATAAGGAGACCAAAGACCTCAAATTCCATCTACGTGGAACAACTCAACATACCCCCTCACGTCCAGGCCTGCACTCTAGAGTGTGGACAACATAAATGAGGGTCCAACATCGATAACAATAACTGGGATGAGCCTGGCTCTAATACCATGATAAATGGACCTTGGGCCTAACTCAATCCCAAAAGCTAGCTTATAAGATGAGGATTGCTCAAGATCATATAAGGAGACCAAGACCTCAAATCCCACCGATGTGAGACAACTCAACACACCCCCTCACGCCCAAGCCTGCACTCTGGAGCGTGGACAACATAAATGAGGGCCCAATATCGGTAACAATAATTGGAATGAGCCTGACTCTGATACAATGATAAATGGACATTGGGCGTAACTCAATCCCAAAAGCTAACATATGAGATGAGAATTGCTCAAGACCATATAAGAAGATCAAAGACCTCAAATCCCACCGATGTGGAACAACTCAACAAAAACAAATAATATGACATTTTCTCCCTCCCTCTATTTTGGAAGTCTTACTTTATACTAATAATGTTTTGCTATTTTAATTGAAGAAGTCTAAAGAATCCATACTTATCTATTAGTATTATTCTACTAATATATATCAACTTGACTATTGAAATAAAATTTCGAAACGTGATATCATTGTTATATGAATGATCGCGATAAAATTTAATTTTTATCATATAGTAAATATTACCTGGGAAATTTGTGACGTAACTACAATATTAAGATTCATTTAATTGAATAGGTCGGTAATTAATTATAAATAATCAAAGTGGTTTTGCTTTAATTAGTGCGTCACCACATCATTGACAGGTTATTATGATAATGAAAAAGCTGGCATTTTGGCAATATATTTTTATATAGTCAACCTATTTATTTCAAAAAATGTTGGCTGATTATGAATCTTGATTTTTTTATAATTGTGTTAATCATTAGTCTCATGGCAAAGTGGAGTTGGCGGCTGGCCTGATGAAACAATGACAATAGCCAAACACATCTTTTAATTATACACGTTATATTTCATTTTCTAAGGTGATTTTTCTCCTCATTATTATTATTTTGAACATTGAGATATTCATGCAAAATATAAATTAATTTTTTTAGCGAGCGAGATGATATGTTGAAACGGGTGCTAGCTTGAAAATCACCGCAGAACAAAGCAACGCTGTCGGTTGAGGCCTCATCGGGGTTTCATAAATCAGTCTCTCAGCAATCAGTATTTCTTATGAATAGTAGGGCACTGAGGAAAAACTTATCGACGACAAAAAAGACGAGGTTTCTGTTGGAGGGTCCCTGATGCCCCGAGTCGATCTCACTTTCCTCCTCATATTCGTTTTGACAACAAGTAGTACATTAAAGTCTGTACACCAACTTAATCGTGAGAAAACAATTTCTTATAACTATGAATTCTACGAGAATTTTAACGAAAGTCTTTTCATTTGATAGGAATTCATTCGGGGATTATTAATTATAATATTATAATTCTGGTATAATTGATCTAAAAACCACACGACCCATACACTCATGGGAAAATAACTATGTGTAGTCGCTCTCAAAATAATAGCCGAAAAATATATAAAAATTATACAAATTCTTTACAATTTTTCGACTATCGAATGTATTTCATCTCTGACGCAGACTAAAAATAAAAAATAAAACCCTATTTTAAGAGCGATTAAACGGATTATTCATCCAAATTTCAGTTTGAAACTCATGTAATTAACCTATTTTTCTTTTGGTTAACCCTAAAACTGGGATAGATCCATGAAAAATCTCATTAGATTTTATTAGACATGGTCTAGATCAAAATGGGACACCAAAAAATTGACTGCTGAGCCGTATGAGGTAAGAAATTCTCAAGTACGATTCTAAGGGAAGGAATTGAACTACCTATTCCGGCCGAGAAGAACAGGCCATTCAACAGGAAGATTCTGAAATTGCAGAGGCACTATACAACGTCATTTTCCCTCTTCCCATCCCTTGGAACAACCCTTCAAAACGAAGTTGGGTTGACCAACTTGATTTGCTCGAAAGGTGAAGTTTCTAAATATGTGACAACTTGGGTGTTAGAACTAGCAACTTGGAAAACAATCAAAGGACTCCAATGGGTACTTGGCCCTTTATTATTTTACACATAAGATTGTTAGTTGTAAGTAGTAACCAAAGATATTTAACTATATCATAATAGCCATCTCACTTAATTTGGATTAAGAAATATTGTTTGAACAAAACTTATTATAAGAAAGTTTTTGTTTCTATGTACACATAATAATAATTCCAGGAGAATGACCTCAACAGTCAAGAGGTCATAATCAAAATTGTAGTTTGTAATGATATCGTGATTATTGCTTAGTTGCTAAATAATTGAACAAAATTAGGCCAATTTTTTTGGACCTTGGGAAAAATGTTCAAATTTGTTCCAACAATATCCGGAATTGCTTAACTTTAACCACGTTACACTTTTAGTTTATTCATATCTTCGTTTTTTCTTGGATGCGTTGACATTCCCCTTTTTTTCATTCTAGTTATTGTCATGGAAAGGGACGAAGAAGATTAGAGATCCAATCAAATATTGGTGATAAATTGTCAGTTCAGTAAGCTGGTATAGAATCATCAAATCTTGAAAAGAGGTTGAACGGGACTCTTCTTTCTTCTACTGTCGGATTCGGTGCTCTAGAGGAACTGCTTAATAGATTGAGATATGGTATCGACTAGGTATTTACATTTTCCTTGCCGATTCACACGAGATTCCACGTGCCCCAAGCTACTCGGGTCAGAGCATAAGCTAGTGATGCTTTCGGCTACTGGACTTTCGCCATCTAGGGTGCAGCATTCAGGCTGCTTCGCCTAGCAGCACGACGCTTGTATTGCTCTCCCACAACCCCGTTTTTACGGTTTAGGCTGCTCCTATTTCGCTCGCCACTACTACAGATATCGCTTTTGCTTTCTTTTCTTCTGGCTACTAAGATGTTTCAGTTCGCCAGGTTGTCTCTTGCCTGCCCATGAATTCAGCAGCAGTTCGAAAGATTGCCCTATTCGGAAATCTCCAGGTGTTAACTAATTAAATCATATTTTACCTAGCTATTAATGGAATTTCAGCGTGAAATAAATAAATTTCACGCGCCCAATTTTCTAGAAAGAGGTCTAAATTTACTCATATTACAATTTAAAATTACCTTCACATTAAAACTCCATTTATAGTTATTGCAACTTAGTTGGACCTTATTACACTTTGATTTGTTCTATCCAAAATTGCTTAATTCAACTTCCACTACACTTTTAAGTCCATTCATATCCTTTGTCATTAGAAAATGGTTTCGTATTTTCCGTTGCTATTAATGGATCTTTAACGCGATATTGGTAATTTAGCACGTCTAAATCCTTCTAGAAAAAGGTCCAAATTTACCCGTCAACTATTTTTTATGATTAATATTACCTTCATGTTTAATCTATTAATGTTTAAGGGATTTTTTTTTATTTTTTCCTAATATCGAGATAATATTACAACAAAAATTTAGGAATTGTTACACAAATAGCCGGTCAGATTTAACGTTTACATTTTGTAGCCGATATACATATAGTATACATTAATTATACATAGCTATACATATATTGTACATGAATTATACATCCGCCGGCTATTTTAAGTTTAAGAAATTAGTTGGGCGGCTATTTGGGTTAAATCTTCAAAAATTTATCCAGGACTAGTACTTTTTTTTTTTGGCAAATTATAATATTTTATTAATAGTAGAAACAAACCACAACAGAAAAATTAGTAAGGGGGACAAAATTTCCGTTAGTGTTGCCTATATGCCTTGGCTATATAATTATTCCTCTGCACCTCACAATGCCCTTATGGCAGCCTCATGTGGAGGAGTCATGGGTTAGCTGCCTGCAAAGTCTCACGAGGGCATATAATCTCATAGCCATTGGGTTATATCCGAAGGCATAGTACAGCAAATTTGACCTCCCTTCCGAAATAAACGGGACGGTATACATCTCTCCCTTAAAACAGAGTTGGACTACATCAAACAATTGGGCTTCAAATAAAAGGCCCAAATTCCATCATTTCTGTAAAAAGAAGCCCTAAAACTCAGCCCAGTTCACCAAACCAAAACCGAATTCTGCAAATCCCCGTTCCCATGCGATTCGATCAACAGTTTCAATCTTCGATTCTCTTCCTTATCAAGGTACATTTTTTTCTCCTTAATTCCAATCCAATTTCAATCAATTTTACGGTAAATACTGTTCTTAATCATAATTAAATGTATCCCTTTGTTTAAGAATATTCTAATTTGTTGGTGCTTTTTTGGTAGAGATCAGAAAGATGGATAGTGAAATTAAGAATATCAAGAAGTGGAACATAATGTATCCAATTTATATAAATTCAAAGAAGACAATAGCTGAAGGAAGGAGAATTTGCGTGACAAAAGCATGTGAAAACCCTACTGTTACTGAGATTAGTGATTGCTGCAACTACCTCAAAATCCCTTGTGCTATCGAGGTTTGTTTCTTCGTCGATCTTTCGCTGTTTCATTGTTTATATAATTTGTATGATTATGTGTATCGGTATATATATGTTTTATTGAGACGTGTGATAATCTCATCTAAAAGGTTAAGCTGTTAGAGAGAGCACGTTTTTATTTATTGAATTATGTCTTCGGCGTGTTTGAGTGTATAATTGGTTGTACGTAGATAATTAGGAAACAGAAGATATATATGCCTTGATCCTGAGATAGTTGGGTTGGTAATATGAGTCCTCCGTATTTATCTGCCCTAAGCAGGATCATTTTATTGGATTACTCAAATAACTCATCTTTTATGGCAAATTAGAGTTCCCTAGACTATTGAAATCTCGCATTTCTACACAAACATACAGACACCTAACCAGACCAATATGACTGGCAAATACCAGAACGAATGTAAGTGCAATAATAACAACATAGTCTTAATTGCAACTAGTATAATACTTCATAATCACTTATATGAATTATTTGGTTTTTTTTGTTACAAGTTTTCAACTTTTTTTCATTAGGGCAACAGAAGACAAAGCTGGAATTAACTGACTCTAACTTAGTTTACCAAATCCGCTGAACCCCAGTAAACACGTTCATCACCGGATGATTGGTTGGGTGAAAATTTACTCGTGGAAGCAAATTTCTGAATAGAATATAGCATTTTCATTGTTTAAAAACAAAGTGTTCTTGATATGTCGAGCGCCGTTGGTCCTATAAGAATGAGATGTGCCATTAAGAAAAAAAAAGATGGCAATTGTGAACAATGTTGTTTTTATTAATGCTTTCTAAACTTTTGAATCAGTGAACTTATAAGTATGAGAAAGAATTTGTTTGTAATTATATTCCTGGATCTGTTGTAACAGCTTGATAAGGCATATCCGCGAGATTTTATGCAAAGAGGAAGAGTGAGATTTTTGTTGAAGCAGGAAGATGGAACTCCTTACAATCCTGCCATTTCTTCCCGTAAGTTCTTTTTTTGCCATTGTTTTGTCCTCTTATCTTGTTAAAAACTTTGGTAAAGCATTATAGTTACACAACATGTTGAGTGAGTTCATACTTTTTTTTGAGCTTTCTTTAAGCTTTAACAATCTGCTTGTTTGTTTGACATGGAATGAGTAGTCGGTTTTCTATGCTCTTAAATTGTGGAAGAAAGTCTTATGGATAAAAAAGCAATTTTAAACATTTATGATAATTGGGAAGTGAACATCATTAATCTACAACAACAACAACAACGACCCAGTAAAATCCCACTAACGGAGTATGGGGGAGGGTAGTGTGTACCTTACCTCTGCGCCGAATGAGTAGAGAGGATGTTTCCGAAAGACCCTCAGCTCAAGAAGACAAAAGGAGACAATATCAGTACCACCACAGAGATCATAAGAAAAATAACAACAACATGAAAACCAGAAGATAGACGCAAAGCAAAAGCGATAGCTAGTAAATAGACCCGGCACTATGAGAAACGAAAGAGTAGTAAGACACAACGTTACCACTAGCTATCTTAGACAAAAGTCCTACCAGACTAGTCTCACAAAGGTACGAAGTAAGGCAAGACTCAACTATTTCCTAACCTACAATCCTAATACTCGACCTCCACAGCTTCCCATCAAGGGTCATGTCTTCGGAAATCTGAAGCCTAGTCATGTCCTGCCTGATCACCTCTCCCCAATACTTCTTAGGCCACCCTCTACCTCTTCTCGTGCCCTCCACAGCAGCCGCTCACATCTCCTTACCGGAGCATCTAGGCTTCTCCTCTGTACATGCCTGAACCATCTGAGCCTCGTTTCCCACATCTTGCCATCAATGGGAGCGACGCCCACCTTCTCCCGAATGTCATCATTCTTAATCTTATCTATCCTAGTGTGCCCGCACATCCACCTCAACATCCTCATTTCTGATACTTTCATTTTCTGGATATGTGAGTTCTTCACAGGCCAACACTCAGCCTCATACATTATGGTCGGTCTAACCACCGCTTTATAGAACTTACCTTTGAATATCAGTGGCACTCTCTTGTCACACAGGACTCCAGATGCTAACCTCCACTTCATCCATCCCACACCAATACAGTGTGACATCCTCGTCAATATCCTCTCCCCTGGATAACCGACCCGAGGTACTTTAAACTGCCTCTACTTGGGATGACCTGTGATTCAAGCCTCACATCCACGCCCACTTCCCTCGGCTCAGCGCTGAACTTACGCTCCAGGTATTCCGTCTTCGTACTGCTCAGCTTGAAACCCTTAGACTCAAGAGCATGTCCCCAAACCTCCAGTCTCTCGTTAACACCGGCTCGGGACTCATTAATCAGAACTATGTCATCAGCGAATGGCATACACCATAGCACCTCCCCTTGAATATGGTGTGTTAACGCATCCATCACCAGGGCAAATAAGAACGGACTAAGCGCAGAACCTTGGTGTAACCCCATAACAACCGGAAAATGCTCAGAATCGCCTCCTACTATCCTAACCCGAGTCTTAGCCCCATTCTAAATTCTATAGCCTAAAATTGTTCTACACCATTCTTGTGAAGCTATAGCCACCATTCACAATTGATGTTATCTTTGGCAACTCTATGTAGAAAGTCGTAGACTATGATTTTGTAGGAGGGTCTTGGAAACAACTTGAATAGGAGTATATGCTTTCTCTGCCAGGTGTTCATTAAGGATAGGAATTTGGAGTTGGGATGTATTCACTTTCTATAAGGCCCTCTTTTGTTAATGGTTATCAAGATTTGGTTGATGGATTCCTTTCTTCTATAGAGGAGGAAAGTTGGAATAGTAATGGTTCTTTTTTCAGGTTAAGTTTTTTTTTTTAATTACAAGAAAAATAGTGAGGAACGTCATTCGTATAGACCAAGTTTCTTTTTTTTTTTTGATGAAGTAATTGGTTTCATTGATGGCATCAAGAAGATGCAGAATCTACAGGGGCTAGATAAGCCCAACCAAATAAATACACTAGGCAAAAAGCTTTGAGAGACTGGTCAGCAGTTGATATCCCATCAAAACACCTTCTATTGCTTTCATTCCTGATAGTTCAAAAAATGGCTGCAGGTAGCATCTTCCATATTTTCCTGATGGAGCTATCAATTTTTCAAGTTTTTACAAAAGCAAACAGAAGAAATTAGATCCTCAGTATGATTGGTTTTCCTTTGCATGAGGACAAACATGGCTGTAAAGAGTATCTGTGGGAAGCCGTATTGTGAGAAGTCCATATAAGTAGGAGGATGAACAAAAGTGTGTTGTGAGTATATACCAGGATTTGTGTCATTGGATTTCCATGAAATTGAGGATAGTAAACAGGGTCTAGTTTCAGTAAAATTGCTAATGTATCAGTACTTAACTAAAGGACAAGCTCAATCAGTCTATGACAACCTAGCATCATAATTTTTCCCCTTCAGAGAATGGAGACGGTGGTTTCGGTGTCTTTGTTCGGCAGAAAACGCTGGGTTAACTAGAAACTATGCTGCAAGTATTGGTATGTGATATGAGAAGTGGAAGTGGGGAAAATAGAGGTGTATTCGAACCCCAAATAGATAAGGACATGTTTAATTCATTTCAAACCTACTGCAAAATCGAGAAATGAAATCTTCTCCAACAAAGCTCTACGAGATACGTCTGCGCTATTTGAGATTTTATTGATCTTTTCTAGTGCAGTTTGGGTATTTATGCTATTGCATACATCAGCAGGATAACAATTGTTGGACGGTTTTTCCCTGCCAGAAAATGAGAAATGCTTAATTTTTGGCTTAAGATTCTAAATTGGCTGTGAAGGAGCTTCTGTGATACTGGGGTAATTCAGGTCTCAAGCATTTAAAGTATTTCAATGTGAAAGCATGAGAAATATATAATAACCTTTTATCCTAAGGGAGTATCCCAGCAACTCCTACTTGTATGAATTATTTTTGGATGGATTCAATTGAGAGCCACATGCACTTCTTGTACATATTCTTTTTCTTTCTTTCTTTTTTCCTTGACATCAACTCGGTTTTTATTCATGAAACTTTTTGGCTTATCTAAAATAATTGACATCCTCTAGTTATGTGAGGCATTGTGCACGTATGGAGGTTGTTTTCAATTATGACAGATGTTATCGTGTTTTGAAAGAAATCAAGTAACCTTACTAGCACGGTTGTGCTCGTCAGAAAAAGTACATGTGATACAGCCAGCTTTGGTTGATGTTTGTGGTATTTGAGGATATTTCCTTGTTTTTTCTAGTTCAATTCCTGTAATTTGGTGTTGTGAAAGCTTATTTGAACCAGCTTTAATACTTCTGGGGTTGTATATTGCAGGGAAACAACTGATGATTCATGTTGCAGAGTTGGTCCGGAGACATCCTAATAGGACTAAGAAGCAGGAGCCTGCATCCTCTTCTGCAACTGGTTCTTCAAAATCTGGGAAGGGGGGTAAAAAGAAGAGATAGTTTCAGGAGGCAATGTTTCAATTTCTTCAGACCGTTTGGAGATCTTAGATTTGTTTTTTCTCGAAATAGTGTTGTTCTTTCTTCTCTACTTGATTTTGCGAGATGTTGCAAAGTAAGAAGGGAAGGATGAGCTATCCAAGAATGTATCAAATGTACTTGTACCATCGATTGACAATTTGAGACAACTTTGTTTTTTTTTTTTTTTTTGCCCGAACTTAGCCATATGGCGAATGTTAATATTTGCGTTAGATTACAACTATGGTTTAATACCAAATTAGTCGGGGAAGACGATATGCGTCAATCTCAAACTAGTTGGTGTAATAACCCAATATTAAGAGTAAACTTTTAAGCTATTTTCTTAATTAAAGTTTACTAATTGAATGGGTATTAATTATATTCATATAAAATGTATGTGCATATATAATTATTCTTTGGAATATTGTATAGTATGAAGTAGAGCAATAACTATTTAGTGGATCAGATTTTATACTACTAGCTATTTTCGGTGGACTATTTAATAGTAAAATAATTGGATTAAGACTATATATATTTTTAGATGTCCTCACGTGAGATTGTATGGAAAAGGGGCTATACATACATTTGGACTTAAATATTATAAGGTGTAGATACTAACTCCTCAGTATGGAATCCAGGTCTTGTGGATCAATAAAGAATTGTGGATCCTCCCGACCATAAAAAAGGAGTTGATAGAGGGAGGAAATCTGCTCTCGTTTGCAAAACACAATTCCGTATTGAGGAAGTCCCGTACCATGACCTCGTACTCCCTGGGTGAGAGTCCCTGTGTTTGTAGGCGCTGTCGTACGAATTCCACCCATTCCGGATCCTTAAAGGCAAATTCCAACAAATGCCTGACGGACGACGGCTACATATAAGAATGGAGTGTGATCAATTGTTTGGAGTTGCTACAGTGGTTAAAAAAAAAAAACGATTATAAAAGAATGGTATATCATCACATGATCAGATAAGGAGATTGCAGTGATTCGTTTTGGAGAAAACGAAATTGATCCGTAGTGTGCTTTGCATTTACACACAAAAGTATTATAACTTTTACATCATGATTTTCATCCTTTTGGACACGGATGTTAATATATATGAGCTATATATTGAATAATGAGCTAGATTGCAATATTGGGATATGATTTTACTCTTAAATTTATGGTATAAGATGTAAAATATTGAGACTTAGCTCTAAGCTTGAAATATAGAAAAATTGATATTTGACCTATCAATTAGCATCAAGATAATAAAATAATTATAAATTTGAACTATATGACTTGTGAGTAACTCGAAAATATGATTTATTCGAGATTTGACCATGTGGAATGGGAGTTAATTTTTTTGTTGACCTTGAATATAACTTGCTTGAAAATTGTGCAAAGACTCTGATTAGCCATGGTATTGAGTTTGATATGGTTGTGAGCCATGATATTGAGGCATTGTGTATGCCTTTGTACATCACTCGAGCATTGTGTATGCTTCTTGATATATTTGGGGCATTGTATATGCTTCGGTGAGCATTGTGCATGCTCCATTACATATTCCAGGAAAACAAAATACATATTCGGTTTCCCTGGAATTCTTATGGCCAGGCTATCCAAGCAAGTTTTTAGCACAGTTTTACAAAGTTTATCCCCTACATTCCGGCTCCAAATCTATGACCAAAATGACATACATTAGTTATATTTTCATACATTAGTTATATTTTTACAAATACAGCTTTATACGACATTTAAAAGGAAGAAAAAGAAAAGAACAAACAAGACAACCATCTATGATCAAAATGAAATCCGTTTATTATATTTTTACAAATACAGCTTTATACGACGTTTAAAAGAAAGGAAAAAAAAAACACAAACAAGACAACCATGTATATATAATGTTGTCCGCGACCACAGGCGCACAAATCAACCAGCTGTGGATCAATATAAACGAAATGAATTGGGTAATCACATCCAAGTAATCTAACTGTGAGTAGAGGAAAAGCTGAGATCAGAATCCTGGACCCAACACGTTCCTTGTTAAAGACAACCCAACAGGATAAGATCTGTGAATCCTCATTTTGCTAGCAACTGGACCTTTAGCAGAATTGTCACTAAGAACTTTTCCTTCTGTATCAGTAACCGATTTTGGTGGCACACTTGATTCATTAGATTCAGCAATGAACTCAAGCCCCTGAATTATAATAAACCGTTTGGTTAGACCTTGTGACCATTGAATGGACAACCAAACCCAGTTAATCAGGTTCGAGAGAGTCGATGTACCTTCACCCAATTTTCCTTGGGAGTCATCTTTGAATGCTCTATCAGCTTAGCCTCGATGCCCTTTCCGGAATTCCAATTGCCAAAATAAGAATACATGTTTACATTTTGAACAAATAGGAACAACGAAGGACAAATAGAATATTTTCCCACAAAGAAAGAGAGAGCAAAACTGCAGATCTATTTTAATGCATAGCAGCAAAAAATAGGAGTAACAAACATCAAAATTTCCAAGAGACGTGTTTTTATTACAACCAATAACATCAGATATCATGCAAAGACGCCAAAGTTTTTCGTAGCGGCAGCATAATAACATGTCTTTATGGTTAAGGTCAATTACAAAGTCCTTTCGAGTAATCTAACAGGATAATTTTGCCAAGCACGAAGGGAGAAAGTCAATGGTCGGCAGAATGGAAAAGACACAGCGATAACCTGGGGATCACAACAGTAATCGGAAATGCAAACACTGATTCAAAATGCAATAAAAACATGCAAGCAAGCATTCAAAACACAATGGAGAAAAGACAAGAAAAGCCACAAGATGCTCCTTCTTTTCCTTGTGGGAGGAAGAAAGAGAACAAAGAGGAAGAACAATAATAGTCAAAAGGCTTTCATATATGAACACAAAAAATACCTGAATAACTTTAGGATTTTGATCATCCTTAATGCCCCCAGCAACTTGGCACAAGTACCACAAACCAGAATTAGTCACATCCTGTGGGGTGGGGAAAAATAAACAAGCACAACTTGTGAAGCAACTGCAATAACGATAGACAGGACATAGGAAAGGGGCAAATAGCATGTTACAAACACATTCAGATATTCACCTGGTTACTCTCAAGAAGCTCAATCTTCCCTTCCTGCCAAATTGAGCAACAACTGAAAAATTACAAAATGACTAGCCAGCAGATTTTTACTAGCACTACCATATTGATACAATTTGTCAAGCAATGTACTTACCAGTCCAGACACCATCTCATAGATTAAGTTTATATCAAAACCAATTTGATTCAGATTAGCCTTAACGTCACTCACCTGCATAAAGAAACATCTGATGTTGAGCATTGACAAACAAAGTCTCCACGTGCCTCGATACATAAAATCTATTACTAAGATATTCAAGCAAGTTGCCAGTTATCCTGTGACCTCTATTTTGACATACAACCAACAAAGTTCAGGTCTTACGGCAAGTTTCTCCTGGTAATTTTCTGTTATACGTCTCTCAAGTTTTTCAAAGGAGTTGATTCCTACCTCATTCCCCTCAAAAGAAATTCTTCACTACAACCGAGAGAGAACTTAATATCTTTTTTCCTTTGGCATGTTGGTGAGAAAGCAGGAATTATGCGAAACTACTTTACCCATAAGATAAAAGAATCCATCCTAATACATCAATGTTAAAAGGAGAATGGGAAGAAATGCTGTTCTCCTTACATCATTAGTAATAAGTTTTGATGTCTCAATTTGCTCATCTAGCTTCCAGTCTAAGTTTTCCAGCCTCTTCGTCAGATGTCTTTTTGTAGACTACAAAAGAAATAGAAGTGAAAGAAGAATGAGAACAGCTGTTAGCATATATAACACAGATCATCCACGAAATTGTTGACAAATTCTTGACTCACAGCCAATGCCTCAGATACATTCTCCAACTGCTTAGACACGGATGCAACAGCATTCGCCATATTGTGCTTTGTGACATACATTACATCAGAAAATGACCAACCCTGTGGAAGATCAGCAAGAGCATATGTGGTTTATAACAACTATATAAAGAATGTAACAAAACTCAAAAATAAATCCTTGGGGTGCCAATAGATATAAACTGCAGCAGTGAACACTTGCCTTCCACTTCATGTAACAATATCCCATTGCCCCAACTGCCGCAGCTGGAAGAATGTAAGAAGCATAGCTCCCTAAAAAAACAAAGGCCCATAACCATGTCAGCTCTATCTCAACTGGATCGTCCATAAGGACAAGCAGGGTATTTATATTCCCAGTATTCTAGCCCCAACTGGAGCAGTTGTGCTCTTTGGTACGTGATAAAAAAGAGCAATATTGCAGAAAAGGAAACATAAAATGTAAGGAAATATTCCTCTTGACTAAGGAAGACTACAAACAAACAGGGCCTAAAGAACTTCCACTTTTCATGTTGAAAACAGGAACTGTAGTTACATAATTCAAAACTTAACCATCAGGGGACACTTAAGAAGTTACAGATCTCCATTCGAGAGAATTCAGCATTTGCAGTAAGACGGGTAACACAATTTAAAATGAACATAAAAAGACAAAAACATACCACTGGAGGAAGAATCCTTATAAATAGTAATTGGATTTGATATGCTCATCTCCCGAATGTCCTGTGCTAATTGTCGAATCTGAAGGCAATATCAGAACCAAGAAAGGCTTGGATGAGGTAACAAAGTGGAGTTATATAAGAAACATGCTAGTACTTGTTAATTGTAACATTACATTAACATATAGCACGGCTCCTTCTTTCTTTATTAGATAAGCAACATACATAGAGGATTCATATCGCCGAACCATAGTGATTTATTGATGTATCATTTAAGAGGAGCTCTATCACGTACCTCTATTTAAGTTGCATAATTGTTTTTTCCCCTCTTTGGGGCGTGGGTGTGGGGTGGGAAAGGATGGTTAATATGTTCACCTACGGTGTATAAATGAGATTGGATGTTACGATGTAAAACGCTATGATATCAAAGAAGTTCGGCAGGCCTCAAAATTTCAACATCATGGAAGACCAGGCAAAAAGTTTTTGCATATTCCATTTTTTATCAGTAAAATTGTTGTGAATTCTAAATCAAACAACAACTCCAAGCTTTGATTTGCTTCCAGAAGAAGGCGACCAGTTCAGTAAAAGAACCTTTCCACCAAGTAGCAACCATATTGGCTCCATCTTATAAAGTGCAAATCAGGAATTGTTTGAGTGTGACAAGAAAAAGAAAGAAGTAATCAAGCGACAGCTTGTGAATTCAGAACTAAAATTACGTTCTAGGTTTCGCACACAATGAACTCTGAAGTAAGGAGAACATATAAATGCCATGCACATTAACAAGCAGAAATCAAGTTCTTTGGTGAAGTATATTTTTGTGAGAGTAATGCTTCAAAGCTGTTGATTGTATTGACCACTGACCAGCTCGTTTAAAAGCTTAAGTCATTAGAAGTAAGACTTTTTCATTTAGTTATTTATTTACCAAGGTTGCTAATACGCCCTCTATTCTGATTGATTTTCTTGAATCAAGAGCGTGTAAATTTTATGTGCTGATGGATGGAGGCGAAACTCAAACCCAGGATGTCTGCGTACTATGCTACCATCTTGAATTGTGTGACTGCCTTATTAAAAGCTTAAACTATTACAAAGAGGAATCTTTACTTTATAAGTATTATTATTTCAGGTCAACAAAAATAATATTCTCTTCTATTTCGAGGAACGAAGATGGTACCAACAAGTTTCGAAGTATACTTTACGGTAAACGCTTTTGGCATGGCTAAATGGCTTCCCTTAATCATGTGATTAGTCCCCCCCCCCCCC
>MCJB01018638.1:308914-330273 GCA_002018475.1 Nicotiana obtusifolia | reverse complement strand
CCCCCCCCCCCGACTAAATCTGAAGTAACACATTACATAGTGTTTGAATAAATTCGTATGTTTCTTCTCTTTATCTTGTTTTATATGCTTTATCTTCAAAACATCTGATGAATCTACTTCGATAAGCACAAGATCAATGTAAGAAAAACATAAATGAATACCTGAGCTGCTAGAAGAGCAGTATCATATCTACCAGGTGATGTCTCAGCTGCATTCACTCCATTTATCACCTCCTGAAGCTGTGAGATAAGATCAGACAATCTTCCACTCTTCAATATCACTGACCCGGTCAAACCTACACCACAACCAAATTTTGCCACGTCCCAAAAAAGAACCTATAAAATTTGAAATTTGAAGATGCTAATAATCTAAGACTGCTTTTCTTCCCCAACATCCAATATTATATCGAGTCGTAATGAAATTTCTGCTCTGCGGTACAATTAGAGGTAACTCCTCTAGAAAATGTAAAGGTTGGATATAAAGGAGGGTTTGGATAGCTTAACGACCAATGTAATACTCAAAGATGTGGCCTAGTGGTCAATAAAGCGGGAGGAGAACCACGAGATCTCAGGTTCAAATCCCACTGGTCGCAAAAACAGTAGGTGATTATCTTTCCATCTACCAAAACCTTGATGGTCAGAGTTACTTGGTACCTCCATACGTTGGAAGGTGTCAGTTACCCAGTGTAATCGTAGAGGTGCGTGCCAGCTGGCCCAAGGACCACTGTCATAAAAAAGAAAACACTAGGTGATCATCTTACCATCTACCTAAGCATTGATGGACGGAGTTACCCAATACCGGATGAAATAGGTAGAAATGCATGCAAGTTGGTCCGGAGGCCACCATCATAAAGAAAATTCGCTGAGTACTCAATTAACTCAATAGAGCAGAATGAATATAGAAAATTCATATAGTCCACCTTAAATATCAACAAAGCGTAGTTGGTTGATTGGTTTTCTATTAGATCAAGGTTCCAAGTTATCAGCTGAATTAAGCTTATTTCATCAAGCTTCAGAACCAAAACGAATCTCTCTCTTTTTTCCTCCTTTCAATTGACTACTAGAAATAAAGCAACTATAATTGGAATAGAAAGATATAAAGTTATGAACTTTATATGTTTTTGGAGAAATTACCTGCGCCGACGAGTATCAGTACTTTAGAAGTGGCGACGCCGGTTTGCATCGCCATGTTTCGGTGTGGTGGCGCTGCCGGCGGTGGAGCGAATTTGTTGAATTTTCAATATCTCCGGCGAACTTAGACCTTTTATTTAAGGCCTGCCTTAATTTAGAAAGTTGCGTGTTATGCGATGGCTTAATTACACAAATTTACTTTTGTCTGAACCCAATTTTACAGTTTACAGTTGGTTGATGAAAGTAAATGGGCGTTTGGACATAAGAATTGTAAATTCAAAAAAAAAAAAAAAAAAAATTCAAGCGAAATAATATTTAAAAATTAGAGTTGTGTTTGAACATAAATATAATTTTGGGTTGTTTTTAAAATTTTGTGAGTGATCTGAGTGAAAACTTTAAAAAATATTTTTTTGGAGTTTTTAAAATTTTCAAAAAATTTTAAAATTTATCTCCAAATCAAAATTAAAAATTTTATGGCCAAATACTGATTTCGATAAAAATAAGAATTTTTCGCAAAAAAGTAAAAAAATTCTTATGTCCAAACGGACTCTAAAAGAATTAACTGTTGACTGGTGGTCCACGTTACCCTTTGACTTATGTACTTCTTCTTTTATTTTATGTATCTAACAATCTACCTTAGACCTCTAATTAATTCAGATTCTCATCGAAAAATCTTACTATAGAAAATAAAATACGCGGTTCAAATCCAACGAGCGCAACACAATTCAAACTTATTCGAAACTCACTCGAGCCCTCGAGATTCCGTCCAAATATACTAACAAGTCTCATCATATAACACGGATTTATTCGGGGCTTCAAATCATGCATAACAACATTAAAATCACAAATCGCACCTCAAATGTAACTTAATAAACTTTTGAAAATTTTCCAAAAATATAAATTATTACTGTTCATCGGATGCTTTGAGACCCAAAATAGAAATCATATGTTCTATCATTGTTCGTCATTGTTTCATTCAGAAAATTCGAATTCCTTATGTTCCTTATCGATTTTGATTCTGAATTTCTTCATTGTAGATTAAATCACTGATTTGAGTGCTCATTGATCTACAAATTAATATTGTTGAGTTGTCCCATATCGGTGGGATTTGAGGTCTTTGGTCTTCTTATATGGTTTTGGCCAATCCTCGTCTCGTAAGCTAGTTTTTGGGATTGAGTTAGGCCCAAGGTCCATTTATCATGGTATCAGAGCCAGGTCCATCCAATTATTGTTATCGATGTTGGGCTTCCATTTATGTTGTCCACGCTCCAGAGTGCAGGCCTGGGCGCGAGGGTTGTATTAAGTTGTCCCACATCGTGGGATTTGAGGTCTTTGGTCTCCTCATATGGTCTTGGACAATCCTCATCTCATAAGCTAGCTTTTGGGATTGAGTTAGGCCCTAGGTCCATTTATCATGGTATCAGAGCCACGTCCATCCCAATTATTGTTACCGATGTTGGGCCCCCATTTATGTTATCCACGCTCCAGAGTGCAGGCCCCATTTATCTTTGGTCTTGGGCAATCCTCATCTCATAAGCTAGCTTTGGGATTGAGTTAGGCCCAAGGTCCATTTATCAAGCTACATACCATATAACGTTACACAAGTAGGACTAAAAAATTTAATAATATTTCAGCATAATTATTCTTTTTGTTTACGTGGTTAATAGGATATAATAACTGGTTATTAGGCCACTATTTTAATTAATTACCATAATGGGATCAAATATTTAATAATACTTCGTAAGGTCTTTCTTTTATTTAGCATTAAGTTGAGTTTTTAGTTTTGCAGATAGTAACATCTAAAACTTAAATCATGTTTTAAACTTTAGTGTCCTTTTTATTGTATTTTACGTGTGTTGAGCTAAACTAAAATTGATTTTAATGATCAACAATCATTGATGAACCAAGTCTCTTGAAAATAGTAATAAATTATCTTGATGACCAAAAACTGTATGTGATAATTGATTTTCCTTATGTTCTAGATTTTGGTGTAAAAATTGGAGGAGTATTTCGGTCAACTTTTACGCCTATATAAAATATCGTGTTGTTATTGTTGCTCACACTATTTTAAAATCATTGACAGTAAATAGCGATCATAGCAAGAAGATATTTTCAGCACAACTGAAAAAAGCGAATCTGAAGAGGATGATGTTAATTTATAATTGTTGAGTCTTGATTCATTATTCGTAAGTAATAACTTATTTTGCTTTTGAGAAGTGTTTTCGTAGGTAAACAATTCTAGAGAATTAAGTTGTTTTTATAGGTAGCTGATATGTTCTTTAATTCCTCTGAAAAACTACAAGTAAAAGGTAAGCAATTTTTTGCAGATTGATTTAATGTTCTACATTTATATTGTGGACGTCTTCATCAATTGATGGAGAGTATGTTTTTTTTTCCATTTCAGATGTATTTGGTGAAGGAAAAGGAGAGTACATAAATTAGATAATTTGTGAGATTAGGGAATTATAAGTAATAATGGATAACAAAATAGAAGGTGAATTTTAGAGCAACGGTAAAGTTGTTTTTGTGTGATCTATAAGTCACGAGTTCAAATCGTGAAAGTATGCAATTATTAATGCTTACATTACGATAGATTGTCTATATTGCATCTCTCGCGGTCGGTCCTCATAAAGATGGCAAAATGCCTTGATAAAGTGGCAAATTCCATCATTGCTTCCCTTCACAAAATGAAGCCATGCAATTGCATCTATACATAGCTACCATTGGTTACTCATTTCTCCATCATTAGAAACAAAAGCTTTTTCTACTTTGCTTTCTTCTCTTTCTCGCCTAGCTTCTCCTTATCTCCAATTTTTATTTATAAATTTTCTTGTCCTTTATTCTCCTTTCAATCTTGTTGGATTATTGTAATATAATTTTGTTGATTCTCATATTCTCTATATAAAATAGAGGTAAGCTTGTTTAATTTTGGGGAACCATTTCACACTGCTGAAATAATTTTTTAGGACAGTATCCAACACGATTCAAGCCAACTCGTGTATTTCTGCTCACAAATAATATTATTGTAGTTATATTGTAATTTCCCTGTTGTCCTTTTACTATAATCTAAGAAACTATGTCAAACAACATTGATGCTGAAAATACAGCCAATACCACCAATATCTCCGCTGCTCCAGTCCCAGTTGCACTATTATATGCTAGGTCGTTTCCGAATTTTAAAATTTTCACCAATGAAAATTTCAAGCGTTGGCAAGAACTTATAAGGAAGCAAAAGCTATCTGGGAAGCCTTAGTTTAAAAATTCATTGCTGAAGATGCTACTGAAAAAAAATTTGTAGTTGGAAAATGTTCTCAGTATCAGATGAGAGACGATAAAGAGATGAACGTGCAAATCAATGTGTATCAAAAATTGCTAGAATTCATTGCTGAAGATGCTACTGAACAAAAATTTGTAGTTGGAAAATGTTCTCAGTGTCAGATGAGAGACGATAAAGAGATGAACGTGCAAATCAATGTGTATCAAAAATTGCTAGAAGACTTGAAGGCCGAGGAGATGTCTTTACTAGAAAAGTTTGCTGCTGGAGTGCTAATTGAGAAGTTGTCTGACTCATGGAGTGACTACAAAAACAACTTAAAGCACAAACGAAAAAATTTCACCATTGAGGAAATTGTGACCCACATCCTAATTGAAGATTCCAACATAAAAGAATCTGCCAAAGCTAGGATGACAACTCTTAAAGCAAACTTAATACAAAGCAACAACAACAACTGCAAATGGTACGAGAATAAGTCCCAAGGTTACAAGCCTAAAAATCCTAAAGATGTGGTTAAGGCTGACATGTTGTCAATAAAGATGGTCACCCATATGTGATTGGTGATCCCGTGATGTAGGTTCATATGCGTAATAACAAGTTGATACTGGCACTGAAACACTAAAAGAGTGTGCTTGAGTGTTACTAATTGAGAGGTTGAATTATAACTCTTAATGAATTCATATTCCTTATGGGTAGTGTATTTAAAAGCAGTATACACTTGATGAATTCACCTATATGAGAGTGGAGTGGGCCGCTCCTATGAGATTTTGGCCTAGTCTATAGAGCTCTTATGAATAACTAGGCACGCGCATGGCCTATTGGGCGCAAAACCGCGTTGAACAGAAAAATTATAGAGGGTCAAAATGTAATTGATAAAATCTATGTCTTACACTAAAAATTATTAATTTTTTCTGTAATCAAGTTTTATCGATCTAAATTTAGTTCATAATCCAAAAAACAACAAACCTATTACATTTGGACCATACAAATTCAATAAATTTATTCTTGAAAGTCTTTGAAATAGTGAGGGATTGTGACAATATTTTAAAGCCTTATTGACAAATATCATAATAAAAACCATGTGGCATCCCTTCTGTGTGGCATCCCTTCTAGAAGCCATTAGGAAGATGGCAAAATGCCTTGATAAAGTGACAAATTTCATCATTGCTTCCCTTCACAAAATGAAGCCATGCAATTGCATCTATACATGGCTACCATTGGATACCCATTTCTGCATCATCAGAAACAAAAGCTCTTTCTACTTAGCTTTCTTCTCTTTCTGGCCTAGCTTCTCCTTATCTCCAATTTTTATTTATAAATTTTCTTGTCCTTTATTCTCCTTTCAATCTTGTTGAATTATTGTAATATAATTTTGTTGATTCCTGTAATTTTTAAATAAATAGTGGTAAACTTATTTAATTATGGAAAAATATTTTACACTATTGATATAGTTTTTTAGAATAATGTCCAGCACAACTCAAGCTACTTCGTATCCTTTTGCTCACAAATAATATTATTGCAGTTATATTGTAATTTTTCCGTTGTCCTCTTGCTACAAGGATCATATAAAGAGGTGGAAGGAACACAAGGGAAGAAAAATATTACCCAGCTACACTATAATTGTCATGATCTAAATCTCCCTCCCCAGGATGTCGTGATGGCACCTAGTCTTAGGGACTAGATAAGCGTAACATTTTACTGAAATAATAACAATATTAATTGACGACTGACAAATGCAAAGTAAAAATCTCCATGCAATACTTATAATACCAAAACCGGCAGAACAAGTCATAAGCTCTACTGAGTTACTGAAAAGCCTACAAATACAACTATTTTGAAGTAGAGATAAAACAGTGTGAGTACAATATCAAAAGGTGACTCCGAAATTTTTGAATGCAGCAACAGGTTTACCTTGAGTCTCCACAGCAAGATCCGTACAGCTAGCTAGCGGTCAACTGACTCCAAATTTACCTGGCTCTGCACAAAAATATGCTGAAATGTAGTATGAGTATACCACAGTCCGTACCTAGTAAGTATCGAGACTAACATCGGTGGAGTAGTAACGAAGTGAAGTCAAGACACTCACTAGTCTAACAATCTGTGCAATATAGTATACAAAAATAATAGAAAACAATAGTAGTGATAACAACAATAATCAACTAGTGATGTAAACAGCAAGACAACAAGAACACCATAAATATTGCCCAAACGAATAAGGAACACAATCACAACCAATAATCAAGTCCTTCAACATATATACCTTTTATCTGCTAGTTTTTCAAATAAAAATCTTTGGAAGAAAATCCTTTCAATTAAATATCTTATATTATAATAAAAAATAAGGGTCTCAACCCCCTTTCATATTCTCATGGCACCTCGTGCCCATATCTCTATCACAACCGACGGACAACTCTCGTGCCAAATATATTAATATATAAAATCTGCACGATCAATTTATTTTCAATAAAGTAAGGTTATAATTTTTTAACCAAGTAAGAATGTAACAAATAAATGAGTTTATTTTAGAAATAGTTTGAGCGAAGAAAAATGACATTTCAATTAAAATAAAGCATTAGATAAGCTACAGATTCGGATGTAAAACCTATTAAATTAAAACATAACAGTAATCCAAATTGTGCGGCCGTACTTCAGCAGCCACTGTATTACCAGGATTAAGTAGATTGACCATAACTTTCGGCAAAAATATCCAAATGATGATTGGTTTACCTTTTTGAAAACTAGACTCAAAGGGTTATAACATTCGTTTTAGGATTATCTCCAAATATCAGAAGATTTAAGCTTTCGAAGTCAGACCATCGAACTTGCATAATCGCCTTTCTGCAGCCGCAAAAGAAATTATGCGGTCCGTGCATGAGGCTTTGCTTCAGCAGTTCAAAATGTGTCACCGCACTCCTACTGTTCCCAGAACATCATTAGAGTGCCGAAATGCCGAGACTCGTTCAAAACTCACCCCCAAACACACCCGAGCCACTCAGGACTTTAACCAAACATTCCAACAAGTCTTAAAACATAACGCGGAGCTGCTCGAGGCCTCAAACAACGTCGAAACTATGAATCGCACCACAAATCAAAATTTTCACATCTTCCAACTTCCAAAACTCGTGCCGAAACATATCAAATCAATGTGGAATGACTTCAAATTTTGCATACAAGTCATAAATGACATGATGGACTTGTTCCAATCTCCGAAATTTGAATTTCGACCTTTATATTAATAAAGTCAACTCCCGGTCAAAATTTTTAAAACTCTTCCATTTTTCAACTTTCGCCAAAATGCGTCAAATTGTCCTACGGATTTCCAAATTCAAATCCGGGCATACGCCTAAGTCCGAAATTACCATACGAAACTATTTACATCATCAAAATTCTATTCCATAGTCGTTTGCTCAAAAGTCAAACTCCAGTCAACTCTTTTCATTTAAGCTTCAAAAATAAGGATCGTTCTTCCAATTAAATTCCCAACCTTCCAAAAACCAAACTCAATTGCACACGCAAGTCATAATACATATTACGAAGTTGCTCGGGACCTTAAATCAGTGAACGAGACATTAATTCTTAAAATGACAAGTCGAATTGTTACAATAATTTTTTGACGAAAGGGTGCCGGTTGACACCCCTTGGAGCCGCTCCTAATGGGTACCCATATATCTTCCAACAAGTTGAATATTATAAATCTCATTGCCGCGCCCCATATTAAACGGTCAAAACGGTATACAACATTATGGGCGATGCAAAAGTTTGTCAAAGTAAGAAAGTAGCTGCCACCTAATATTTGACATTTTGTTTGGATTGTTATTATATGTTGTTTCATAATGCATCGTATTATATTATACTGCATTGTACTGTATTATTTATTGAATAAAATATTTGAATAGATTGTATTATTTGTTGTTATTTATGATGTCACACACTAACAATACGAAGAATAAACTTGCAACATTATTAAGAAAAAATAGGATGCGGAATAGAAATAATAAAGTATGATTATTTATTATAAGAAAGAGCAAGATGAGAGAAAAAAGTAACGCAACGACACCACCACACTAAATTTACCGTTTCATAAAATGGAACTTTTTGTTGTTATGTAACGATGGATCGGATTTAACGATATGATACAATAAAATTTAAGTAACAATCAAAACAAACATTCTATGTAAAGTAATAATACAATACGATACAATATAAATAGGTAAGCCATCCAAATAAGTTGTAAGGTATATTAGGACACTTATATAGGTTATGTGATTTACAAAGTATAACTTCAATTATGGTCTACTGAACTTCTAAACCTATAAGATTCTATATTTCAAGTTAAATTACGGTGAAGGTGTGAGGTACCCTTTTAGCATATTACGCCATTTTTTATTTTCTGCGTCGTTTTTCCCCAAAGGTAGATTAATTTTTTTTCTCTTTTCCCCTCTATTTGCCGTTACTCTTTTTCTTCATGTTGTTTTATACGATTCTTTTAGGATATATGGAGTTTTAAGACTGGTTTTAAGGGCTAATGTATGGGGTCGAACCCGATCGCTCGAACCCGATCGGTTTTGGATTTCGACGACTAACGTCGATTGGAGCTATCAACCGAGAGATCGAGACCGAAATATCGAACATAAGAAGCCCAAGACTGGATGTCGTCTGAATGAAGCTCGAAGCCAAAGCGCTCGAAGTGAAATCGTCAAGGCCGATCAGGGTAAAACATCCTATGGTAAAGTTATTTGATTTGCGTAACTGAAGGACCGAAAATCTTGTGATATACAAATATCTCAGCGGGAATCGCGGCTCAGATCAATATAGACGTTGAATCCATTAATTCTAGGGATATCCTACCTTGTAAATGAGATTTTTACCTTGTATAGAATTCTTTGTAAAGGACACAAGATACAATCAATATAAAGAAAAGCTATAGTCTACTTGTGCTCATCTGTCTACTTCATATTTTATTTCAAAGAGACTTTAGCACGGAAAGATCGCTCAATCTTGGCGGTTTGCTTTTTTCTTGTTTACTAATTTAATCTCTATTTCTATTTCTGTTTATTCATTAACTGTCTTAAATCAAATCGCATATCCTTAAAACCACATATAATTTTAATTGTTACTCGTAATCTACCCTTCCATAAAAACAATAAAAGAAATTAGAAAAAGCTTCGAATCGAAATCTATCTTTTGTTTGTCCGAATATATTTTATTCCTTTCCGAATTTGCTTAAAAGAAACATCTTTTGAAAACACTCAGGGGTCGTTTGGTAGGCCGTATTAAGCAAAATAATCCCCGTATAAAAATTTAATCCGTCCAATACCATGTTTGGTTGGTCAATTCAATTTACTCCTACCTAATACATGGATTAGTTATACCTCATATGAGGGATTAACTAATACCATGGAAAGGAAGGGATTACTAATCCATGGATTAGCTATACATGGATAAGACTTAAAATTACTAAATCCAAACTTATACATTGCATAATTAATTTTTAATACAATGAACCAAACACTTGATAAAAAATAATCCCAACACTACAATAGTGCATTACTTGTGTTACTACCAAACCACCCCTTAAAGCAGAGTACAGTGTACCAAAAGAACGACCATTTCCCGCCTAAATTTGCACTAGAAAGTCATTGATTCTCCCGAAGTTTCTAGAATATCCGTAATATTCCGAGGAAAAATCGCCGATTTGCTATCTGCTGGGCGACAATGGGAGATGTGAAGAAATGGAGTGTGACGTACACGAAGCATCTCAAGCAGAAGCGAAAAGTTTATCACGATGGCTTCTTAGAGCTTCAATCCTCAAACCACAAGGTATATTTTCATATATCCGTACTTAGATATTCCATTTTCTCCATTCCTCGTTTATTCAGCTCGAAATATCATGTTTCAAGTAATTTGAAAAAAAAAAAACGTAAATTGGTTTAGGTGTTAATAGATGATTCAATTTGACTTGAGATCAGGAGGCTGATTTAGGATTTTAAGTCAGTGATTGCGAGTAGCACTATGCTTACTGCTCCTTTCTGATTATTTGTCTTGGCTTAGTATATATTCAAACATACACACATTATATGTATGTGTGTGTATGTGTATAAGAGGCTAATCCAGGATTTAAGATTGATGGGTTTAACATTTAAGGATTTTAGTATTGAGCCCATTATAGTTTCAAAATTACGGGTTTAGACTTTAGTTGTAGTATTTGTTGCATTTTAGTGAAGGTTTTACATATAAATTTATGTTCAGTGTCAAAAGTACTGCGTTCAGATGTACCCGTTGTTGGAAGGTTACATCTGACCCTATATGTGTGTGTGGGATTGGTACAAATAAATAGATACATACATACATACATGCATAGCGTGTGTGTGAGAGATCCTGTGTATATACATATGGGCTTGGTATACATACATGTATGTATTTATGTAGTATGTGTCTGTGTGTGTGAGAGAGAGAGATTTCACTGGAGAGCTTAAATTATGTGCAATTTCAATTCCATATACTGTTTTATGCACGTTTAGTTCAAATTGATTTTTAATCTTTGGGTAGAAGGCTTGCAGTCAAGCAAACTCATGTTAACTTGTGCAATTTTATCTAGAGTTTTATGGGTCAATCTTCATAGACATTAGCGGCATGAGTGTATATATATTACTTTTATGAGCTGCTTGTAAATAAAACCTCAGTAAGACAATGCCAGCCTCTCTAGCAAGGCAGATCCAATAAGCAGCGGGTGCACAATCGTTATAGAGCATGTCCTGTATAAGCTGCCAGAGTTCTATTAGTGCTGCTATCAAGGAGTCCAATGATACACAAAAAGATATGTTTGGAAGGGGGTTTGCAGACTAGTCTTGGCTGTTGAATAGAAAGGGCTTTCACGTTCTGCTGTGAATACATTCTCAAGAAATTATCTATAACATCAAAATGTTCTGGTTCTTTACAGGCCATGCTCTATGATGATTGTGAGAAGCTGTTAGGCATTAAGATTTTGAAGAATAATGATGATGTCAAAACAGGCGAAACACTGCCATTTGATTCTTACCTTGTTGATATTGGTGATCCTCACGGTGATTACAAACCTATACCCAAATTAAATACTAAACTGATGAATAAGAAAGTTCCGATGGAATCTGGGCTACTGCATTCTGGGAAAAGCTCAGCTGCTGTTGGTATCACTCAACTTTCTTTCTTTTGTTCTTGGCAGTTGTTTATAATTTGATGTTGTTCTTCCTTTTTGTAGTTTGCACATGGTTATTATTTTTGCAACACTTTCTTCTTTTGTTTTCAGATAATAGGAAATCTAATCTGGGGAAAAGGAAAGCAACACCAAGTAATCTAAGCCCATCACAAAAGATTATTAGAGGTCCGTCAGATGATTCCTTTCCTGCTTTATCCGTGAAGTACAGTAATGGATTATTTTTTCTTGCTTTTATTAGAGGTTCTGACATTATGGAATTCACTGCATGAATTCATGAGGGACAGTACAAAGATATGATGTCCATTGATTGAGTCTCTGATTGTGAGATTATGGTCCTTATGGGTCTAATATGAGTCTGAAAGTTCAAGCGAGCCTTTAGTAACCTAATTTATGTTTTTTGTCTGTTACTGTTCTGAGAGTGAAGTATATCAAGAACAAATTTCAACTTGCAGAGTTCAAGAAAAGTGAAGCTAGCAAATATGGTTCTTCTCCAGGTTCTCTTCATACAACAAAGTCAAGCACAGAAGGTAGATAAGTACTTTTTGTAGCAACTGTGCTAAATATTACTTTTGTGCATTTTATGGTAAATAATTTTCTTGTTTCAAGTTTAGAAGCTTCGATATTTTTACTGCCTCTAGTCTAAATTTAATAGATCTAATTTCTCTTTTGGTTCATCCAATTTCCTGAACTGAACTGCTGAAACGCTTTCAAAGCGTTTCTCCAGTATTTCTCTCGGTACACCCACTGCCTTTGGAAGTAAGAGGACATTTGGAGCTGTAAAGGCAAAACAAGAAAATCACTTTAGAGTGGTTCTTTTGTTCACTTTATAATCTTATGGTCACTCTTTCAGAAGGGGCTGCATCCCTCCCATTTCATTTTTCAAACCATTGCATAGCTGGATGTTTGTTTATGTGCCCGCACTCAACCAGTCTTCATAGGGACACATTCTTTTTTAAAGAGACGAGCTTGTTCATCTTTTCAATAGGTAATGAAGAGGTCGGATTCTCTGTTCCTCTCCTTCAGGTGTTCACCTTTTCGGTTTTGAGATACAGGGATGTCAGTGAGACTCCTCTCTCCCCCCTCCTCCCTCCCACCTCTAGATGAATTTTTAAGAAATTGCATTAAAGTAATCCAATTCCAACCTTGAGGTGCTTTATTTGAGGTGTAACATATTTTTAACAAAAGTCCATTCTCATATCTGAACTATAATCTGGACAAATCTCTATCTACAAATTACTATTGAAAACATTCATCTTCTTCTCAGTTAAATAAACCGGCTAAATAGAGATGATAATACAAGTGCTGCTGGCTATCATGTTTCCACTACTGGATTTGAAAAATAAGTTCTCCTAGACTGCATTTCCTCTCCTTTTCTGTATTTTCTGAGAATGAGTTTGTATTTTGATTGTTAATTCAGAATGGCAGGTATTGTACACCACACAAATAACTCAAAAGGCAAAGAAGTTCCATGATGGGTATTTGCGACTTGTGATGTCTGGCTCACATGGCAAGCAGGTTGCTTTCTGCAATTATTTCTTGTCTAACTTGCATGATGAACACTTTCACTGTTCAGCATCACTTGTCATTAACATCTGTGTGCTTGTGCCTTCTAAAAGTATGATGTTGGCCCTTCTTTTTGTCTAATTTAAAATCTGTGTTAGAACTATATTACCAAACTGCGCTCCCCCTCCCCAGGCCAAATCAAAAAGCTTGCTGTTGCTTGCGTATGAGAGAAATAAACTGTTGAAGCCAATGTAGTTCCTCTATACAGTCTTGCTAATGCAAGAGTCAATGCTGTATTCTGAAAATTTGAGAACCTACTAGCTTACACGTATTGATATTTGATAGCAAACTGGATATTATCTCCGCATCTCTGGAGAGTTTCAACTTTGAAGGTGAATATGACCTCACGCTTCATACTTCTGGTCAAGGCATGAATTAGAAGAAAAACATTTTTGATCTTTAACGAAAATCTATTACTCCTATCTGTTCACTTTTGAACTTCCAAATAAGGAGGCATGTCAAGAGCCAAGAAGGTATTGCCAGGGAATTAGATGTGGAGCAAAAGGAAGGGGGAGCGAAAAAGAGAAGAATAATATATGTTAGAGCCAGCTGTTATAGGGAGGTTACAAAGAAGACAAGTATATAATATGAAGGATAGTAAACAAGCAGTAGAGCATCTCCTTTATATTGTCCTGTTCTTTTGTCCCAAAGTCCCACACGTAAATCTCACAACTCTCAGACCTGAAGCCAGGCCTAAGTAAGTTGCTTTCAGCAGCTTGGATGCATCAAGTTCTTAAGATTGAAAACATTGGTTTCCATACTAGCATATCTGAACGGTAGCTGTAAAACTTTTGTGAAGAACAGTGTGTTTCTTGTTTTTTTTTTCTAAAGCATAGTTATGCTCAATATTATGTCCTTATATTGCTGACTTCTCATTTGAATAAAAAATTTTGCTGATTGTTTCCAGATCATGCTGTATGATGCAACCAGGAGACTCCTAGATAGTAGGTTTCTGAAAAAGAATGAAAGTATCATGTCTGGCCAATCGGTAACATTTGATGGTCACTTAGTGGAGATAGGAGAATCTGAGGAAGATCAAAATCCTCCAAAGGACCTTAGACCTCAAGGAAAGCATATCATAGGACTTGGAAAAAGAGAACCAGTACACGGGGATGTCGGTGTCCATAACAAGTTTCCTGCTGGTAGGTCTGTCTTTGTCTAAATAAAATTCAGTTAGGTAAAGATCGTATTATAGTATTTGATGCTTGTATAGGAAGTCTTCCTTATAATAGATTATTCCTTTTTGTTTTATGACTATCTTATTTGTCACATCCTATTATCTTGGACTTACAAATGAAGAAGGTCTTGTTTGGTTGGGCCGTAAAGTTTCACACAATAATGCGATGTTTGGTTTGCAACGTTACACTTTGGTGTAATCTTTGCTTCCCTAGTGAAATGCTTGGTTTTCAGTAAAAAACTTATGTAACATGTTTTTCTGTAATTAAACTCTGCATAAATAATATTAGCATTAACTTATGCGGGAATGTTTGCATTATTTATGTGGGGATAAAACATGGAATACGAATCTGTTCTTAGCAGTAGCTGGATAAGAGCATCTAATGACAAAAATGCCGTTAAGATGGCAATTCCTGCATAACAATCCCTATAATATTACTATCATATGACAATAACTACAGTATCATTCTCTGCATAACAATTCGTATATTATTATTCACTGCATTATTACTCCAGAATCAAACAACCCTAAAGGTTTTGCAATTTGGTAAAAATCCTAATTTCGTTTGTGACATAGGTATACCTTTGTGACTTAGTACGTCAAAACAGGAATTGTCAGTCATTGTTCTAAGCTCATATCTCAGTCTCATGTTCTATTTCTCTAACACTCCTTTGCTTTTGTTAATGGGCATACCCTTTGTCATTAAATTGAATTTTCAGAAATTCCTTGTGGGACAGAAGCTGTTAAGGAGTACTTTGTAAAATGCTGTATATTGCTTTGTCAGATGGTGTAGGGTAGTGGCATCCTTAAACCTAAAAGATTTTGATTCATCAAGTAGAACTAATTACTCTTAAAATCAGAAGCTTTTCATGCGAATCTAATTATTTCAAGTGACCTTTCAAGTTAAAAAACACGTGTAAATGGTAGGAAAGCTATGAGGATTCTTCTACACTGACAAGTTCGGGCAACCCTTTTCCTCCATATTTTCTAGCAATTGTTTCTGAATTTCCTGCACAAAAATGAAATTTCATGTCTTTCAGTTTTCGATGAGCCAGCTTATGTGAATCTAGAATGTGTTACTAAAGTTGTTTTTGTATGTCTGGAATATCACAATCATGATTCACTCATTAGGGCTTTGTAACAAGTTGTCCACCATCTTAAAATGGATTTATTATGAGTTTGAAAGTTCATGCTAGCCTTTATTAATCTTTCTCATGCTTTTGTCTGTTACTGTTCTGGGGGTGAAGTATATCAATTACAACTTTCACTTTGCAGAGTTCAAGAAGAGTGAAGTTTGCAAATATAGTTCTTCACCGGATTCCCTTGACATGACAAAGTCAAGCACAGAAGGTAGGAACGTACTTTTGCAGCAACTTTGCTGACTATTATTTTTGTGTATTTATGGTAAATTATTTTCTTGTTCCTAATATAGTTTTTTTTTTTTTTTTTTTTGTGTGTGTGTATTTTTACTCCCTCTAGTCCAAATTTAGTAGAGCTAGTTTCTCTTTTAGTACATCCAACTTCCTAAGCTGAGTTGCAGAACCTCTTTCTAATTTTGCATTATCTTCAGCATTTTCCCATTACTTTTTCTTGGTTCACTCGCTACCTGTAGAAGTAAGAGGACATCTGAAGCTTGATAAGTTGCAACTACCATCTCATAAACGTAAAGCAAAACAAGAAAGTCCCATCAGCATGGTCTTTTGTTCACTTTAAAATCTTATGTTCACTCTTTGAGAAGGGCTGTGGCCTTCCCATTTCATTTTCAACCATTGCATAGTGGATATTCCTTTATGTACCCGCACATAACTGGTCTTCTTAGAGACTCATTTTGTAAAAAGATGAGGTTGTTCATCTTTTCATTAGGTTATGAAGAAGCCGGATGCTATGTTCATCTCCTTCATGTATTTATTTGGGTTTTGAGAATATACAGGGGGACGTTTGTCAAACCCCTCACTGCCTCTAGATGGATTTATAAGAATTGCAGTAAAGCAATTCAACCTTAAGTTGCTTTGTCGTGGTGTTACATATTTTTAACAAAAGCCATGCTTTCTCAGATCGGAACTATAATTTGAACAGATCTCTGACACAGACTACTATAAGAAATGTACCTTTTTATTCTTAAAATGTGCTCTAGTCAAATGAACTGATTAAGTTGAGATGACAAGACAAGTTAAAGAAAGCTCATTAGGTCAAAACTAGGGGAGTGCTTACTAATACATAGAAAATACATCTCTATGTATTTTCTGAGAATGAGTTTCTACTTTATTTCTAAATTCAGAATGGCAGGTACTCTACACCACACAAGTAACTCAAAAGGCAAAGAAGTTCCATGATGGGATTTTGCGACTGGTGATGTCTAGCTCACATGGAAAACAGGTTGGTTTACGCAATTATTTCTTGTCTAACTTATAAATAGTCAACATCTTCCACTGTTCAGCATCAGCTTGTCATTAACAATTGTGAGCTTGGACCTTCTCAAATTATTATGTTGATCCTTTTTTTGGTCTAATTTTACTGTGTTTGAACTGCATCACCTACCTAATCTGCTCCCTCCCCAGGCCAAATGCAAAAAGCTTGCTGTTGCCTGCTTATGAGAGCAATATAAAAGATTAACCCTTTTAAGCCAATGTAATTCCTTTGTAAGTCTTGCTAATGCAAGAGCCAGTGCTGCATGCTGAATTTGAGAACTTATTAGCTTACATCTATTGATAGCAACATCAGATTAGTCTAGTTTAAACTCGGATGGTGAATATGACCTTATGTTTCATACTTCTCATCAGGCATGCATTAGCAGAGAAACATTTTTTTATCTTTACGAAGATTTTATTGTCTGCCAACTTTTGAACTTCCAAAGAGGGCACATACCAAGTGGCAAGAAGGTATTGCCAGGGAATTAGGGGTGGGGCAAGAGAAGGGGGAATGAGAAAGAGAAGACAATAGATTTTAGAGCTTGTTGTAATAGGGAGGCAGTTACCTTTGAGCTAAAATATGAAGAATATTAAATCAGCAGTAAAGCATCTCTTTTCTGTTTTCATATTCTTTTGACCCAAAGTCCCATAGTTAACACTTAACTCTCTGACCAAATGCCTAAGTAAGTTGCTTTCAGCAGTTAGGATGCATCTCATTCTTAATATTGAAGACATTGGTTTCTATATTAGCTTATATGAACAATAGCGTTACAACTTTTGTGAAAGAACAGTTCCTATATTTTTCTAGATATTCAAATAAAGTGCATACTTATGTTAAATATTATGTCCTTATATTGTTGGCTTCTTGCTTGATAAAAAGTGTTTCTGATTGTTTCCAGATCATGCTGTATGATGCGACCAGGAGACTCCTAGTTAGCAGGTTTCTGAAAAAGAATGAGAACATCGATTCTGGCGAATCGGTAACATTTGATGGTTACTTGGTGGATATTGGAGAATGTGAGGGAAACCAAAAGCCTCCAAAGGATATTAGTCCTCGAGGAAAGCATATCAAGGAACTTGGAAAAAGAGGACCGGTGCAAGGGGAAGTTGCTGTCCTCAATAAGTTGCTTGCTGGTATGCCTGACTTTGCCCAAATAAAACTCTAGGTTGGTAACAATAGTATTATGGTGCTTGATGCTCTTGTAGGAAGTCCACCTTACCATAGATGATTCTTCTTTTTAATGACTATCCAGTTTGTCACTTCCTTTAATCATGGACTTATAACTGATGAGCTTTGTTGGGTTTGCGCGTAAAATTCGACATAATGATACAATGTTTAATTTGCAGCATAAAACTTTGCATTTATAGTGCAATCTTTGCGTAACAAATGAGATGTTTGATTTTTCGTATAAAACTCTGCATTATGCAACATGTTGTTTCTGTATCAAAATTTTGCATTAACCGGCACAATTTATTTGAGAATTTATGTATTGTTCTATGTTGGTTAGAACATGAAATAAGAATATGCATGTTTGCAATCCCTGGATAAGAGCATCTAAAGATAACAATGCCATTAAAGTAGGTGATTCCTGCATAACAATCCCTCTAATATTACTCATCATATAACAATCCATTATTATTTACGACATTACAATTCTTACATTATTATTCATTGTATAACTAGTCCATGAATCAAATGACCCATAAGGTTTTTGTAGTTTGGGATCCTTAAATTCATTTATAACATCTATATAGCTTTGTGGCTGAATTACCAAATCATTCTTCTAAGCTCATATATCTTTGTAGCTTAGAACTTCAAATCAGGAATAGCCAATCATTATTCTAAACTACTATTATTGTACTTCGATTACAGAATGGGATGCCATGTATACAGCTCAGATAACTCAAAAGGCAAAAAAGTACAATAATGGAATCCTTAGACTTTCATCCTGTGGTTCCTACCAATCTCAGGTTAGTTCTATATTCATCCATTTCATGCAACTGTAATTCAGTTCATCGTTGTCTAGTTTGCCAAGGATTTGGTTGATAGGCATGACTGCTTATCTTAGCAGTTTATCTGCCTAGTATTTCTATGATTACCAAGGTTTTCGGAAGCTAATCATTCAGGTATTCTAGATGTTTGCATCAATAATTGATTCAGACTTTCATCATTAACTAACTGACTTTGTTTTGATTATCCTTATTTGGATTAATTCTAAACGTCAATCAAATTGTTTAGTTGGTGATATTACATATCTCAAACTTATGATCTGGTTCTAACATAAACTCACTCCATAAACAAGTCAGGTTACTCTACTTACAGAAGAAGGAAACATACTATGCCGAAGGTTCCTCAAGTTATCAGAACATGTCATAACTGGAACTACATTGAATCTGTCAAATTATTTGGTTGAAGTTGGTGACATGAGGACAAGTCCAGAAGGTAATTTTCTACACCACATGGCTAATATTCCTGCTTTCTTCAATCAGTAAGGTAAGATTGATAATTCAGCTATCATATGCTTTATTCCTGCTTTCTTCAATCAGTAAGGTAAGATTGATAATTCAGCTATCATATGCTTTCACTGTCTTGACATAAGCTTAGTTTGAGAAGTTCTAGATGCTCTTATGCACTTGATTTCATTGCTATGTGCAGGAAAACCTCAAACTGATGCTTCTTCCGGAGAGCATGCACAATCTGATTTTAAAATATCTGGACTCGACAATATCAAATCAAGTAGAAGAATCTCTTCTGACAAGCTAATTCCTAATAGTAAGTCTGTTGGCAATTTAGTGTACAGAATAATGTTTTATCTCTAGAAACAAAACAATCTTGCCTTTCCTTTCCTTAGTTCATCTTTATGTGCACTTTTGTTTTGATTGTGCCATCAAAGTTTCCTACTTTTGACAAGTATATATAGATCTAGATATATTTTGCCCTCCAGTTTTTATAGCCTGTTGTAACGTAGCATCACACACGACTACAGCATCAGAAAGGAGTATTAGTACTCATGATCTTACTTCCTACATCCAGAACTTTCATTATGTTTCACTGTTCCTGCTCCCAATTGGTATTGCCTAACAGGGGAACCTCAAAATGGAGCTTTTTCAGTGGAACATATGGACTCAAAGACTGCAAGCTGTTCTGTTGACAATACAATAAATTGTAGGATCTCCAGATCAAACTCTGTTCGTGCAGGTAAACTGTCGGCCTTTTCCTTATTTAAGCAGCAGAATTTTACTTTTCTCCAGATGATCTTGTCGAGATTATTCAAGAAAATTCATTATGGTTAACTTCTAAAATTAGTTCTCTAATTTCTTTCGGTTACCTCTGCTTTTGATTCTGTTCCATTAGCCTTAGTTAGCAGTTTAGTCAAAGCCGTACATATGCCCCTTTCGAATCGTTCTATCATTCGATAAGTGAAGAAAACGGAATTAAATGTTAACCACATATGACAAGTTGGTTTAGGACAAAGTGGGAGAGACAGAGCAAACAAAGAAGGCAGCCCGGTGCACTAAGCTCCCGCCTCCCGCTTTGTGCAGGGTCTGGGAAAGGGCTGGACCACAAGGGTCTATTGTGCGCAGCCTTACGTGCATTTTTGCAAGAGGCCGTGAAGTTAAAAAGTGGGAGTAAAAAGTGGCAGTTAAGTTAAAAACATTACTGTTTAAATCATATATGATGTTTGATTGGGGTAAAAAAGGACTGGTGGGACGGGGAAGAAAATAAGGATTACCAATTGTTTCTCTCATTAGTTAAGGATGTAAAAGTGGAGGGATTTGAAATTTGGATACTCAGAAGTAAAATTGTAGGGGTTGAATTTCTGGACACTTAGAAATACAAGTGCAGGGGTTTGAATCCGTTATAGCTGCTTTTTGAACCCCTCCAAAAAATTGGATGGAAGGAGGAAATTTATCTCTTTTACTTACTCTAAGCCGCACCAAACAGCCGGATGTAAATCATCAATCTTTCCACTTAAGATAAGTAACAAAGGAGTTTCTTTCTCCTGTACCCTTCCCTTTCCTAATGGAACCAAACATAGTGTCAGCAAACTGCAATGTATTGCTTTTCACTAAGCAAGTCATAAGGTTATTTCGCGGAACAAAATTTGATAGGGTGTTGTCAAAATGTAATAACAAAGCTGATATCCCTCCTTAAACTATTAGGATAAATAAGTATAATCAGATGTGACATGTTATCTTTCTTCTTATGCAAATGAACATGCTAAAGATAATACTCTGTTTTAGCTTCAAAATAGAAGCCAGTCGAAATTGTTTTTCCTTCCAATGTTGTATGTTTCTATTGTTGAAACTATATGACTTTCATCGATTTTTCTTGGGAATGGGGCTGCCTTTGGTTTAATGTTAGTGTACGAGGCCACTTAGCTTGATTTTTAAATCAGCCGACAGCGATTGATCTCCAAGTCCATAATATGTATAGATAAATATCAAGGACTGCAAATGCTATACATCAAGTTGGTTAAACTTGGAACTACAAGAAACTTTAGTTTTCTTTTTTTTTTTTTTTTTTTTTTTTGTGATATCACCCACCCTCATATGGTGAATGTATTGTGTCAATTATGAAGAGGAAAACGTCATTTCCTTCTCCCATGTA
>MCJB01018638.1:297061-308894 GCA_002018475.1 Nicotiana obtusifolia | reverse complement strand
TTTTTTTTTTTTTTTTTTTTTTTTTTTTTGCAATGTAAGGTGCCAAAAGAGTCAATTGCTAAATGTATCTGTTAATTTCTGATGCTATTTGCCTCATGACAGCCCATGAAATCTTGTCCATTCTTAAAAAACCGATCTCTTCGAAAGGTGCTGGCACAGTAAGGGACGCCACACTTGCAGATGAATGCCAAGTATTGCAGTCATCAAGTCTTGTTTGCAGTGACATTAAGAGTCAAACAGAGGAACATCTCTTGCAAGACTTCAATGTTAAAGGTAGTTCACCATTGCATAGGGAAGAACAAACTACCATGACGCATAGCAGCGGCACGAACCTTTCAGAAATAAAAGTTACTGATGCATTCCATTTGGATGACATTTCTCAACCATCGGATTGCACCGGTCAAAGAGTATCTCATACTCAGTCATTAAGCTTGTCTACAGGGTATGTATTGACTTCATGCCGTGAATAAAAAATGGTTGCATAACTGCTAAGCACACTTCCATTTGTCAGCTTTATCTGTTGGCTTATTGGGTAAAACATACCTAAAAGTGGCTTATATATGTGATTATTCTTTGACTGTTTTAACTAGTATTTGGAAAATTAAATTTGGTTTGAATTAATTCTTTCCAGATTAGGAGATATCGATATATGCTTGCGCGATGTAGAATGCACTGTCACAGAGAGGTCTCCAACTGCAAAGCTGAAGCATTTGGTTAATCCTGAGTCAGACTCTAAGATTCAAGCAATTGAAACACTCCGCCACGACAGGTCTAATAAAATTTTGGAAATTGAGGATGCATCTGAATCTGTCTTGCAGCAAGGCAAGAATCCTCTAGAACACATACCAGCATATCAATTTTGCTAGTAACTACATTTACTGTCATTTGCTTCTACTTGTGCAGATAAT
Organism: Nicotiana obtusifolia; assembly: GCA_002018475.1. Classification (NCBI taxonomy): domain Eukaryota; kingdom Viridiplantae; phylum Streptophyta; class Magnoliopsida; order Solanales; family Solanaceae; genus Nicotiana; species Nicotiana obtusifolia. The sequence goes on along the minus strand of MCJB01018638.1, from coordinate 307,986 downwards.
CCTAGTGGCTCAGTGGCTCCATTAACTGATGTCTGCACCTTGACTCATGCATCCAACAAGGTAAGACATTAAACTATCTATTTCTTTTTTGAGCTTTCAGTTTATATTGTGATATCACCCACCCTCATATGGTGAATGTATTGTGTCAATTATGAAGAGGAAAACGTCATTTCCTTCTCCCATGTAACAAAGGAGAAAAAAGAAAAAAGAGGCCAAGAGGGAACAGGAGTTGAAAACTAGGGGAAGAAAAGGGTTTCTGGAAACAAAGCAGGGGAGAGGAACATTGAAGTTAGACTTCTTTTTTTGGATGGAAGCTATTATGAAAATTGAAGGGAAACCTTAGCGTAACTGGTAAAGTTGCCTCCATATGACCAGGAGGTCACGGGTTCAAGCCGTGGAAACATCCTCTTGCAGAAATCCATGGTCCGGTCCTTTCCCCGATCCTGCGCATAGCGGGAGCTTAGTGCACCGGGGTGCCTTTTTTAAGCTATTATGAAAATTATATGCATGCCAATCAACTCTTAACAGTAGATGATCGGAACATCAACATATCATCCACTATTTGCTCAAAATCCATCTCGGAGATTATAACATTAGTACTTAGCCACCAAAACTTGAATTCTATGATGAAAATCTGTGTATGACTGTGCCACCAGTACTTGCATTCTGACAGTATCTGCTGTTTTCTTTAGCCTGCTGTAGATAACAAGCAGATGGATACTCAACGTAGGCAAGAGGGATTTTCTGGTGTTATTACTGATGTTTCAAATGATTCTCCTCCACAGTTCCCTTGTCACTCAACTGAGACGAATTCTTTTCATGATATCAGTACATACAAAATGGATGATTTACCTAGTTTTGATCTTGGATTTTAGAGGACTATTGTCATATTGTATTATTCTTTCCCATGTAACTGCAGAGTACATTAACTGAGGTTTTCTCTCAAGATGTATGCAAACTCGCCAGTAGCGGGCATGCTCAGGCGAGAATGAATCATAATGATTCTAGTTCATTCATAATTACTATTGAGTAGAAGGAAAAAATGGTGAAGAAGTACTGACAAAAGCTAACAATTTTTGTATGAACTGGAAGGGGCATGTGCCACGCATATGCATATCATGCAATAGTAAGACCTCAAAATATATTTTTCATTTCGAATTCAAAAGCTGTTCATTAGATTGCACGATTTTACTAGTCTATATGTTATATAATACTACAACGATTCTACAAGATTATCACAATATTAAACCGAAAATTGATGTATTTGCTTCTAGTTGTTTGTTAGACAATAATATGAAGACATAATAACGTGTATGAACTTACAATTTACACGTACAAGGGAAGTTCCAATTTGTATGGTTACAAGACGAAGGCAATGAACTCTCAATTACATTGCTCTTAGTTCATTCGATTATTCTTTGATTAAGCACCATTGTACATTCAGTCTTTTGTTTTTCTTTCTCTTTATTCAAATTATTTAATCTCTTTTCTCAAAGCAGATGTTAGCATTACCCTGCAAATGGCATAGTAGTTTACATTTTACACAGTTTTTGAACTTTCTTTTATTGGGATTTCCATTTCTTTGCCCATGCAGTAAGCCAGTTCTCATTTCCATGATTCCATCCTCATTTCTCATGCTCATTCATACTTAATTATCCATTGATGAAAGCATTGCCTTTTAGCTGTAGAAGAAGGCTAACACATCCTTTATGCATCCAAAATTCCAAATTGCTTGAAGATATCTCTATTTTCTGATTTCATCATCTGTCGTCGCGGTATCTGGAAGGTATATTTCCCTTTCTTGATCCATGACTATGAAGGCTGAGGAATGCTGTAAGTACATTTTTACTCTTTCTGCTGTAGTCTTGACTATCCTTTGCACCATTTCTTTCTGGATTTATTGACAATGAAACTGCCCGCCGTGGTTCAGATGGACACTGTAATATTATCCAAAAACATATAATACAATCATTTAGTATGAACAGATACAACTTTTCTTTGCCACAAACATAATGTACTTGCTAAAAGTCCTTACCCTCACTTTATTATTGGAAGGGCTGGGAGAAATTGATCTACTGATAACGGATCCAAAACGCATGAAAGGAGAAACTGATCTATTGACAGATCCAGAGCGCTTGAGAGCAAATTTAAGTGGTGAAACTGATCTTTTCCCTGTTTCATTATTGAATGTGTTAATTGAGTTCAACTTCTACGCACGAAGGTAAATCTGTGATAATTTACTAAGTCTTTTGAGCTGTATTGTGTAAAAGGGCAGGCTAGTGCACTACGCTCCCGTTATGCGCGGCGTCCGGGGAAGGGCCAGACCACAAGGGTCTATCATACGCAGCCTTACCCTGCATTTTTGCAAGAGGCTGTTTCCACGGCTTGGACGCGAGATCTCCTGGTCACATGGCAGCAACTTTACCAGTTACGCTGAGACTTACCAACTTCTTTGGTGGATGCTACCCTTGTGAACGAGATGTTGAGAGGATTTGGAGAAGCATCTGTCCATGAAATCTTGGAATGCCTTTTCCTGTGCCAATGTTTCATATGATTACTACTTTTTAAAGCAAACTAACAAAAAAAAACTTATCAAGAGTATCCTCATTTATCGAAAACTTACACATACTTTGGTTTAGATGAATGAGGCTTTGATGGTAGAGCTTGGAAAGGATGAGGAAAACAATCACCTAATGGCAGACAGAAGAATCAAAGAAAGTTAAGAAGAAAAAGAACTACAAAAGGGCAAAGATTTAAAAAAAACTTGGTAAATTACGTTCTTATCTAAAAGTTTAGGCTGCTTGAGAGATCACACGTTAATTAGTTAATTACGTTATGTTTTAACACACCCCTCATTAAATTGTATGATCATTTTATATAAAAGTTTAGGTTGTTAAAGATATAATTAAGTGAATAGAAAGTGTATTCAACAGAGTTCAAGGGCACGAAAAGAACAAGAATATGTCAAATAAAGTACCTTGCTTGGGCAGCTGCAGGTCATCTTGAGGACACAGGTTTTGTTCCTTGTGCCTTTGTCGAGGTTTTAGAACTGCAGGTTGTGTCTCTGCAGCTGCAAAATGTGAACACTTGAGAGTGAAATTGAAGCAAAACACATTTGTTTGTTTTATGAAAGTATTGAATGTAAAAACAATACCAATGAAGAGGAGGGAAAAAGATCATTGCCTGAAATCATGTACCGCTTATGTTGCTTTGGAGTCAGAATTACAAAGGATTGTTGCAAGAGGCCACTCCGGTCAACAAATTCTTGGCATGTTTTCAATTTCTATTTAAGAGTAACCAAAAAGGAAATGGTAAGACAGGAGACTCATGAAGTGAGGGGGGAAAAAAGGACTTTGTGCCTAAGGCAATCTCAAAAACTAACACGTGAAACGAGGATTGTTCAAAGTTATACAAAGAGACAACTACTCATTTTCTCGGTTAATGTGATATTCTAACACCCCATACCCCTCCCTTACATGCCCATGGCTAGACATTAGGACGTGGACAACATAGCATGGAGGTCCAACCAAAGGCGGATTCAGAAATTTAAGCTTAGGGGTGCCTACACGATCTCAAATTGATATACAATAATAATCAGACCAATGAACTATCCAAGCTAAATATTCTCATAAAATTAATGGACTTTTTAATATAAAAACAAGGTATAGGCAAAAGTTACTGGGTTTATGTGCAGGGCCAGCTCCAACCTTATGTGGAGTAAGGCGTGTGCCTTAGGCCCCCCATTTTTAAAAAATAATAGGTTCATAGATATTTAACAAATCATATTTAGTATTTTTAATACAACACTAGAGTTTTTAATATAAAGGAAAGAAAATATTTTAGATATATAAATAAAATAGTAATTTGACTTATTTAACAATGTGTGGATGAATAGTTTTCATAACTTCTAATTTTTATTTTTACTCCTTCATTAAAAAATTTACTCTCTTCCTTAATTTGTCCATGTCAATCTTTCTTTTTTTGCAATCTCTTCATATCTCAGAAAACCCTACATAGTTTTTGTATTTCTCTTTGATATTCTTACTCACTTCTTTCTCTAAGATTTTATTACTCACCTTCTTTCTCTAAGATTTCATTAGTTCAAGTGCTCAGCAATTCTTTTAAGCTTCCAATAGTTCTATACTTCTATTGCTTTGTAAAATTTTATCTAAGATAAAAAATATCTCAAGAAAGATTAGATAGGTTGGCTATATTATCAATCGAGCAAGAATTATTAGAGAAAATCGATTATAAAAAAAATTATTAACAACTTTATATCTTAAAAAGCTAGAAGAATAGACTTCAAATAAAAACATATCTTATAACTTTCTTTTAAAAATTTAAGCCTCATATTAAACTTTGGCTTTAGGCCCCGTGTGTGGTTGAGCCGCCCCTGTTTACGTGAACCCGAACCTATTGCACTAGATCCACCTTTAGGCCCAACATTGAATACACCAACAACATGGATAAGTATGGCTCGGAAAGCACGTAAAAAAATTTGACCTCCGGTTTAGAACAATCTTATGAAAATATCATGTGAGGATTGCTCAAGACCATGTAAAAAGATAACAACACATTCTCAAACCAATGTGGAATACTCTAACATAATTTAAGACAAGATTTAACATCTTATAATATAAACCAGCTATGCCTTCTAGTGTGTGTGTGTGTGTCTAGAGAGAGAGAAAGGGGTGGGGAGGGGAAGATTGGTAAATGTTACCTGTTCCATGCATGAGAAACGAAGCTTGGTTGTAGAAAATTCATCAACTTTTTCATCCAAGAAGCTATTTAATTTACATGCCACAGACCCCAAATGATCCACACTACTAACTAGAGCATTACTCACATAATCTTTCAAAGTCTCTATCACTCTGTACCACATATTTTTTAACAAAGAATTAGGAAAAGAATTTTCCACCAAAAAAATTCAATAAGAAAGGGAATGACTTTAGACTTACAATGTTTTGTGCTCATTTTCCCCATAAGAAGACTCAAAGTACTCTGCAGCTGAGTACAATTGCTTCCTTAAATTCTTCAAGTCCTAATTACCACAAACCAAGAGTTTAAGTTCTGTGTACTGACATTGTATAGGTTTTTGACACTAGCACCTGAAGTTTAGCTACTTTAATAGGTAACTCTTCATTTAAAGTTCTTTATACTGTCAGTATACGTAAATAAAAACGAAAACTCCTATTTATACCATAAAACCAAGATTTATATCGTATCACATGAAAGCATAGAATTTGTAATGGAGAAATTAAAGCATCTACCTTTAAACTATCAGAGAACTGCAAACTATGCTGCATGAATATTTCATCACAGTTGGAACTTTCTTGAGGACCATTTGCTGTTGAAAATGATGGAAACTCATTTCCCATTGTTAGATGAAAAAACTGAAACTTTTTTCAAACCTGGCACCAATGAAATAACCAATGTTAGTACAACTAATATTTTTCACTTTTCAGGAGTAAACGTGCAACTTTTTACTCAATAAAAGCAAGGACACAAAAAACATGTGATAGCTTTAAATATATCTTGATTCTTGACAATAACTCAAAAAGAACAGAGTATACCCCTGAACTTATCTGAGCAAAACTGCAATATAAAGGATAAAAAAAGTTCATTACACCCTAGGCGAATCCCACATTGAATTGACAAAACACGGGAGAGATGTTGGGTATATAAGTAAACAAGCCTTAGACCATAGTGACGCGTTTTAAAACCTGCAGGTCTTGGTCCAAAGCGGACAATATCACTAGTACGCTGGGCTATTAAATATGTAACACCCCAGGCGAATCGACAAAACACGGGAGATATGCCAGTTATATAAGTAAACAAGCTTTAGACCCTAGTGAGCTTGACTATACATATATATATATATCCTATAATCCCACAAAAAGTAAATAAAGATTCAAACTTTTTGTTCAAACCTGCTATTCAAGAATGAATTATTGTAACTGGGAAACTCAGGAGAAGAAGAAAGTGAGAAACACTGTAAATAGAGAGCAGAAAAGTGACAAAAGATCAATAATACAAGTGGTGGGAAGAGATGTGGGAGAGACAGGATTGTGGGGTATCAAGAATCTAAATTCTAAAAGGAATGGGTCAATATATATACATATATAGTGAAATCTGAAAAGTGAAGCATGTTTCTCAAAGGCAAGAACCATTATCCTCCAAATATGCTTTTAACATTTAGTGCCAAAATTCATGGTTGGAAATGTTTTACCTCGTTTTCAGGGTAGTTTATTTTTTTCTTTTTCCCACCCCCACACAAGAGAACAGTGATTGATTTGTCAACGTATGTATTGTTCACTTTTGCACAATGGGGCATATGGATTTGCCTCTTGAGCTACATCACATTAACGTACGTACCATATAAATTTGTATTTTCTTATATAACATGTTATTTTATTCTCTTTTTTAATATGAGATCCCCGTCAAGATACTACTCTAGGAGGATACTATTCATTTTTTTTTACACTGCTGCTCGCTTTGGAGACTAAACAATGGAAATAATACGAAACAGTCAGCCAAGTAACGATCAAGGTCCTCACTCAGCTCTCAGGCTGTCTGGGAATAGCTCCATCAGACATAGAAGAAAGGAGTGTAGGATTGGTAAGCTTTGCCGGAAAGAAGCTAGTCGACAATTTGCCTAAAATGTCATATTTACTCATTCTTTATCTGCCTTCATTAACTCAACCTCCATCATAAGCGTCACACACACTCTCCTTCTCCTCATTGATTTAGCATCCGCACTGAGATTTGCTCCCGTCCGACTATTATTCTTGGGTAGCTTTTTTTTGAACTAGACACAATGCTCAACTAACATGATTTTATTGTGATAGGATTGATCAAGAAAAGTTCATTTGTTAAGCTCTATTTACTTGAATTCTTCAGTTTAACAACATTGGGATGTTGTGGACATTTTGTATTCAGTTTAGTATATAATCATACAATATGTTAAAGAGGTATACACTAAACTTTTCCTCTATTTAGGCTTTGAGTTCTTTTTGGAACAGTTTAATATTGATAATGGTTAATATTGATGATGGATTTTGTGGTAATTAGTAAGGAAAGAATATCTCCACTTATTACATGAGAAATATGATTTTTTTTTTTCTTTACTTTACTTTCTTAAAGAAGAAAATTTGCTGTCTAATTTGTCCATTTTGGAGGAAAGTTCCAAAAAAGCTACATAGGCTATGCTGTCATTTGACATGTTTAAAATTTGTGGTTAGGTAATATTCAAAATATAGAATAATTGGTTGTTTGTATTTGGAGAAGCTCTTTAATTTAGGTAGAGGGAATGTTGGCTAATTAAAGTCCACAAATTGATTCTATAACTACTTCACCAAAATAATTAGGAAAAAAGCAGACTTTCATTAAAGGTGAAGCTGCTAAGGTTACAAGAATATAAATGAAAGATTACGTATTAAATGGCACAACTCCAAACCTAACACAACCATAAGATAAATTACATCAGAGGAGAAATAAATATAAAGTGTTAGGAGTGGATATAGCCTTAATTATTTGTTGAAATCCAATTTTTTCAAGGATGTTCAAACTTGAAAGGCAAGAGCGGATGTATAGCCTAATTCACGGGGCACGTGAACCCCTGGTCTTTCCGCCAAAGTTGGTTTCTATGTTCATATTTTTTAAAATTTGATCTAATATCATCTGTTGGCACCCATGCTCCAAAAAGGCTAAATGATACACTTGGTTGAATGTTAAGTTATTTACCTAGAGGAGTAGGGATCAATTTCCATTTAATACTTTCTTTTTTCTCCTTTCTTTAATGGTGCGCCTATGTTATAAAAATTCTAGATCCGTCTCTATTAAAAGGAGTGAAAAGAATTCTCCGACAAAGAATGGTCAATATATATTATATACCTCTAAAACCTAATATTTTATCTATATACACAGTAAAATTTTTCGACGAAGGATAGCCAGTTCACCACCTTTTAATAATGTAATTTCGTCCCACCACTAGTCGTTTCAGACTATATATGTCAAAAAATAAAGGTGGTCACGGACTCACATACCTTAACGAAAAGGACAATGATAGGATATGATTAGGTAATTGCAATTATTTGCAGCTGAGAATTCTTTATCATACTGTTGTTATAGCTGTAAATATTTATTTATTAATTAATGTTTTCGTCGCGGCTAAGAAGTGCATTTCAAATTTTCAATCCCCCCTATTAAAGGCAATCTACAATATTTCCATGTTGAATTAGTCAAGTTTCTTTTTGGATTCATTTCACGTTATCTTCTTAGTGCTGCAATATTGACTTATTTGGTTAGTCACTTAAATATGAAATCGACCGCACGTGAAAGAAATCACGACTCTTATTAGTAGCTCAATTTATGGGCGGCTTAAACTTTCACCTTGTTGGTAAAGGTTCGATTCCCCACCATCTCCTCGCTCCTTGATCGGTAGGGAGGAGCATCTCAAAGTATGGGGCAAAGGATGTTGCGTTTTGACTTTGTCCAAGTCTTTGCAACCGAAGTGAGCCGAGTGACGTGCCACCGCTACTAATTGAGTGCCACCACCTAGTTGTGCTGTCAGTAAGAAGGTAGCCGGCGCCTTTCGAAGCACTTTCTATTTCTAGATAGAAAGGGCCTTTCTCTGCCTTTACCCTTATTATATAATAAAGAAAAATGAAAAATATTAAAAAAAAAAAAAAAAGACCATACGAACGCTTATTATTCTTTAAGAATGATACCATGAAATTTAAACACTTTTTAGCGAAATTTTGTTCATTGCTTCTTTTCTAATTTTCTAAAACAAATTTAAGTTATGACATCAATTATATGATCTTATTTGGAGTCGCATAATTCATTAACCAAAAACCTAGTTTAAATATGGTTTTGGGGTTGCCTTATCACATACTTCTTCTTGTCATTTACTAAAACACATTCTCAAAAATAATTACCTTACTGCAATTGCAGCACTCCTCTCAATCTACTCCTAATCCTACTATTCCCGTTAAAAAACACAAGATTAACTGGCTTTGTTCCTTATGCAAGAACCAAATGAACCACTGATGCAAGTCAACCTGATCATGATACGTTTAAACCACATTACTAGTCCTGGATTTTTCGTTTCCTTCTTTTGGTTGATACCTCACTATTAGTCCTCAACTTAATGCCTGGATTTAGTCGACCACAAATACAACGATTATAATTCTTCTCGAAAATTAGGAAAATGATGCAAATTCCGGAAAGGAAAAACACACATCACACAGATGTTGCAGTGACCTAGGGCCGTATACTGAGAGCAACAATATATGCAGACACTGAAACTTCCTAATGAAGCAGGCAAAGTGTTTTTCACTAAATTTGGAATGAATCAAGCAACAGATTAAATATATCTGACTTTAAGTGCAGATTAAACACAAAAAAGAAAGGCGCTCAATCAGTTAAGATACAAAAACTGGTCCCCGTAACACATCCTTTTCATTCTCATTAACTCGTAATGGAGGTTAAAGGCGATGAATTCAACCAGAGCAACGAATTGTCAACTACTAAGAGTTGAATATATGAAATGTTGAAGTGACAAAAGGAACAGAGAGGCATATCCTCTCAGACAATTCGCTCCAACTCCCTTGCATAGCTGAGTGTTTGAGTGATGAGCTGAAGGGATGGTATTTCCTTACAAGGCACAGAATCTTTTACTTTTTGGAAGACGATAAACCCATCTTTGATCTCCCACTCAGGATGCTCCTGCACAACACCCTCTGATCAGATGATTTCAAGAAAAGGAAAACAAGCAGTGCTCATATTGATCAGCCTTACAGGCAAAGAAATGGTTAAACTAGTTTAAAAAGCAGACTAGTGAGATATTAACATTAACAGAGCAGGATTCTAAGGCAAACACACAACTTGAAGGCGCCATTTATCTACCGGTAGCTACACATCCAGAATATAAATATCTGATTAAACAAGCATGGGGCACCCAGCTTTATCGCTTTGGTACTCAAAAAGGAAGGATCAGTGCATCACCAATAATAAAATTTAATGCTTATTATCTTAGTAAATGCAACACCACGACCAAGCTACTATACTACAAAATGCTGAATAGTATTGTTTCTTGACTCCAACGCTTTTGTGGTAGTGAGACAGAATCTAAATGTAGCCTTATTCAATAGTCAACAGTTACTAAGGTGTCCAGTATATAATTCAAGCCAGACTTCCAAAAAGTCAATGGTATTCTTTGATCCCAGTTAAGCACAAACTGGATTTGGGATATAGGTGGACCAACGGATAAGAATGTGCATCCCTACGGTGAAACTATCCATACTTGTAATGATAGGCCTTTTATGGTATAAGAGGTTCACGGCAAGAGGATCCCCTTTATCCCTGTGCATTTCACAGTTGTCCTTGAAGGGTTGAGCAGGATAAGGTGGCCAGGGATAGGGGCTATCAGTGGCTTAAAGGAGAAGGACAAATACACAGAAACTGAAGAAATTCTCTGCTTCGATTCCAACTTCCAAGCAAATCCTAAAATGAGCTTTGATCTTTAGATTATGAAAACTATTTTTCATTGAGGGGTAATTATATCGAGAGTTCATCACAGTTATGGTTGCAAAGTTAGTCAATTCCCTACAACCATTTGGGGATGCCATTGTGGGCACGATAAAAAGGTCTTTTTGTCGTAATATTAAAATATTTTAAAAAGGAGTAGCATGATTGCAGAAGCAGTACTCATCAGAGGGGTATACTTATCCAACGTACTTCATCTACTCTCAATCTACTAGCTGTCCTAGCTCCTTGTCACCACCTACTGCAGATATAATGGAGATGCAACACCAAAGGTACTTTGTGCTGGGCAAGAGAGCTAGGAAAAAATTCCATTGCATACATTGGTTAACTGTTACTTCTCCAACTTTTTTTTTTGGGAGGTGGGGAGTTTTGGGGGG
>MCJB01018638.1:239859-297022 GCA_002018475.1 Nicotiana obtusifolia | reverse complement strand
GGTTACACGAGAGCATTCAGCAGACTTGAGGATGGTTCGTGGGTTGGAAGGGGAGATGGTGGAGACTTGGACAAGCTTAGCCAATGAGATCTTCTTGCAAGCTATTTTAACAAAATTTGCTTCAATTAGCAAAAAACTAAAGAATGGAGAGAGGGAGACAAGGGGTCACAAGTTTACCTCCCTAACATATTCAAGAAGTTCTTGATCTGAGGAGAACAGCAACATTTGCCGAGCATCACTAGTTGAAAGACGATCATAAGCTTTCTCACTGCATCCAGCTATCTCGTCCCTACGAATGACAGGAGGAGTTGCACCATTTCAATCTAAAGACTAACATGCAACATGACAATACATTTGGGTACAATAAGATTTATAAGGTGATTGGTTATTAAAACACATTCAGAGAACACAGATATGCATATACTTTTGATGAGTACATACAATACACACACACACACACACACACACATATGCAAAGCCAGAGTTTCTTGACAATGCAGTAAAAAATTAAACAATACATGGGAATTTAGGAGGCTTTAATATGGTTGTACATTCAATATGTCCAGCTTCAAGCAGCCAGACACCGCTTTCTATTTGGTTTAAAACAAACTAGGCTTAATACAAAAAAAAATGTATGAATGTGCGTGTGTGCCTGCTTGCATGCTTATCCCCAATAAGATATAATTTCAAATAAATAAAATAAATATCAGTGAAATTATCAATTAATGACAGTGAGTTATAGATGTAATCAGAATTTCAATTCAAGCGGATTTCTTTTTCTCAACTTAGGATTTTCATTTTAACTAAGTAGTGCAAGCAATAAGGCAAATCCGGGAGGAGGAGAAAGATGAATTTCTATTCTTAATTAAGAGTCGTATATTTCTAACTTTCTTTATGTTGCTTGGAATTGAATAATTTCTTCAGAAAGTATTTCTGGTAGATCTAATTAATATTTGAAAGATCTCACTTCATTAATCAAGCAATAAGTGACCCCTCTAACATGATTGCAGCTACGCCGACGAACATATAAATTATTAAGCTTAGGCAACAGCCCAACAAAATGTTCTCCCAAAAACTTCCAATCACCAGAGAGGAAAAATTAAAGTCATTATCTACAGCCTGTTCTGCCAAGTGCTACTATTAGTATAGAATGTGGGTGGAACAAATTAATTTACCTCACAGTCTTTGCAAGCAGATCCATGAAATAAGCATAGGTTGCATCTGGCACGGTCTGCCTTGCACTCAACACCCGGTGGTAGGCTCCTTCCATGAAAGATTGCTCCAATTCAACAGCATGCTTTATACATGGATTGTCCAAAGCACTTTGAGAAAGCAATTCAAGTTCAGTGTGGAATTCAGCAATCCTATTTTGTACAAGGAGTCTCAGAAGGTTGAGACCTAAGATTGGGTATTCCTGCGGGGAAGGTGGAAGACGACCACTGCATCATCACAAGAAAGAGAAGACGATAAGCACCTTCTTTTCAGTTCAACTGCTATGCATCTATAAAACAGACCCAGCCAGCAGGTCTTAATATGACAAAAACAAAGATGTGAGAAGAATAACTAGACCGCTACTAACATACACCCCACTATGCTTTAAGGCATTTCCCCCCCTTGTCCTAAAGCATATCCTAGTTGAAATCAGGGATTCGAATTAGTAGAAAAGCAATCTGAATATCTAACTCAGCCACCTCAGTTGATATATGTATTTCTCCCTTTTGTCAAACAAGCACAGAAGAATGAAATGGTATATGGATCTAATCCTTGAGTATATAGATACCGTGCATCTGTGTAATAAGACTTTAGCTGAAAAAAGTCCCTCTCAAAAGCATCTTGGTCCTCCATCTTCACAGATAAAACAACAGCATGCTCGTAAATATCTCCTGTGAATTGTTATACCATCGAATTCTATTAGTGTAGACAATTGAGAAACCCATAAAATTTCACCAAGCTCCAAATACACATGGCTGAACTCAGGTAAATCACGTAGTATTAGTAAGCCAACAACAATCTCAACAATAAGCAAAACAGAAGAATATAACAAGCTGAAATCACAAGCAATCAAGTTTTGCAATGTATTCCCTAACATGACCTTGGTCACACTTCACTTAAATTAACATTTCCATCTGAGAAAGAAACATAGAATTTAACTTTTCAAACAATAGTTGGTCTTTGGTTAAATTATAACTACAACGATAATGACACTAATAATAATCACAAGCAAACAAGTTTCTACCTTTCCTAGACTTCCATACATGATCAGAAATAGCGATTCACCAAGCAAGGAGAAAAGCACTCTACATTCAGACAGCCTCATGGAATACATGCCCTGCATACTTTTTTGAAAAAGGTCGCAGATTTCATATATATAAAAGAACTCAAGCATGCCCTGCATGCTTGGAGGACATTTTCTATTTAATTTTAATAAAGAAATAACTGTAACAAATTGTTTGGAAACATTGCTGCTCCTTCTCCTAGTGTGCTTTTTTATTTTTCAAACGGTTGGACTACATAACATTACACTTTCAATTATAGAGCATATCACACAGTGGTGAAAGAACGTCGAAAAAGGGAAGGAAAAAAAAAACAAAATAGTGTCATCCTTGCGCAGGGGCCATGCTAATCTTCTATGTATCGTTCCAATTTTATCGGATGTCCCCGAAGGAGAATAACAGAACATTGTATCTCCAAAATAATGTACTTATAATCCATAGATACACAATCAACAACCACCACCAGCATCTTCAGAAGCAATTAGGCGAATTTAATAAACAAAATAAGATAAAGAAGAGTGCAGAACATTACTTGCAATTGTCAACTCATGGACGGCATTAGGTGTTTCTTGGAACAGGGGAGGTAGGCTCTTGAATTCAGTCAACAGAACCTAAAACATCAATAAGAAAAATCAAAGTTAATGGGAAAAAAGTGTTTTCTAAAACTGATTTCAACAAGGTAAAGAAGTCCTTTATATTTTAAAAAACAACAATAACAAAGGCAAGAGAAGGCATTGCTAATATCTAAAATCGCACAAAAACAATATATATTTGGTATCTTATCTCCTCAATTGATCAACTATGCCCCAATCCTAAACTAGTCGAGGTTGGCTATTATGACTCCCCTGTATAAATTCAGCTATTTTTGGTGCATCTCATTCCAAATACTCCATTCATGATTTCCCTAAAACTAGAGGTTCTCTAACTCTCACACTTATCAGTGGATCGGTCTTTTGCCTAGAAGTGCTGGTTGTGTCCAGCTCGTGATGATGGACTAAGTTATCAAATATCTCTAAGCCACCATTTCTCCCTTTTTATACGTTTATTGGAAATACGGGATAGAATGGACTGTGTAAGTTGATATGTCTCTCATTTGAAGCTTTTTTAGGTCCAAACATTCTATTTGATATACTGCTACTTAATCTCCTATCAAGATAAATCCTGAAACATTGTATCCTAAGCTCTTTCACATTAATTGCATGTTAGACAGCTAAAAAACATGGACACAATCATCAAAGCATAAACTCAAATATCATAATTAAGATTATATTAACAGAAGATTCTTTTTATAAGCAAGAAATTCCCTATGAGTTAACTGGCCCACCCCTGTTGTGGCACAAGGTTCTGAAGCTCGGGGTAGTATGTCCCCGTCTCTCTATTCCCCTCCCACTTAAATACCAGGATCTAGGCCTCAACATGGTTCGAACTCGTAATGCGTGCCTACCATACATTCGGGGATATCATATAGATACGTCTTCTAAGGCAACAGAATAGGAAGTGTTCAAGAACAAGAGCTAAACCATGACAACTACAGCTAAGGTTTTGTATGAGTTTGAGCTGCTGCAATGATATAATCTACCTTGAGCTGAAAGATAACCTATTGCAAGTATCAAAATCTTCCTAGCAAAAATGTCGAATTTCGCAATAAATGCAATCATAAAGAGAACACATTTAAGGCAGCATAAGAGTAAAATCTAAAAATAGCACATTTTCATGAGATGAGTAATATTATTGCAAAAATAAAAGCTAGGGTTTTAGACGAGTTTGAGTGCAAGCATCAAAATCATTCCGCATAAAAACGGCATTATATAATAATAACTATCACCAAAATAATAAGAATTTTAAGCTAATTGAAGAGAATATTTCTAATCATACTACATTTCAGAAATTGACCAAAATTATGAAAAAAAAAAAAGCTAGGGTTTCGAACGAGTTTAAGCAGTGGAAGCGATTACTTTGAGCTGAGAGAGTAGGGTAGTACAAGCGCCGAAATCGTTACGCACAAAAGCGGCTTTGAATCGCTCGAAAATTTGTGAAACTTCTCTTAGCTTTGAATCCATCTCTGATCGGAGCTTTTCGAATGTAGATTTGGTTCTTCTGTAAAAGGATTCTCTTCTTTCTCTACAAGTAAACGGAAGAACAGGAGAGGACGATTTTTGTGAGAATTTATGAAAGGGGCCTCATAGCCCACGGGAGAAGAGTTTGTGGGCTTTAAAGTTGGGCTGATCAATCTAATGGATATGGGCCCAATAGGTTCTCCCTAGTCTTGTATTGACTTTTGAAGAATTAACCTAAATAGTCAGATCCAATAGTTTAAATTAAAAATAACCGGTGGATGTGTAATGTATGTATAATTATATAATATAGGCAAAATACATAGTTCACCCCCTAATCTATGAACCAAATTCCCGTGATACACTTTTTGCGGATAAAAATTACTTTACACACTCAAGCTTTTTAAAGTGTGACTAAGACACATCACTTTTATTTTAACCACTTTTTTAGGGAGGTGCATAACACGCATCAACAAGATTGTAATACATGTCATTATTTTTATTTTTCAAAAAAAAAATACTTCAATTCTACCCCTACTTACCAAAAAATTTCGAACTACTCCATCTTCTTCATCTTCCGAGGCTACCACTGCAACATTTAAACAGTTTAAACAATAAAAGATTTCATAAATGGGATAGGAACCTAAAATATAACGTGAAAATTTCTAATATCGGGATGTTACTGAGTACATGAACACTTATACATCACAAGTTCGAAAAATACCATCTATGATAATCTAAAACTAAATATAATAAGTGGAAAGATAGGGAAAGACAAACAAGGTTTGCGAAATGCCAAGCTGCTTCCGAGAATTCAAACTCCACAACTCAGCAACCGCTGTGACCGGATGCAGTTGGGTTTGCACACAAGGTGCAAGATGTAGCGTGAGTACAACCAACTAAATAAGTAACAAGACTAAATAAAGAACTGAAAGTAGTGACGAACTTCACAATTATAGTTCAATTACAGTGATTTCAACATAGGAAAGTAGGCATGCTCTCAAGTTAGATAAATTAGGTCAATCAGTTATTCCATGACAAGTTTAAGTGAAACGGAGTGTAATACAGATCAGGTCGTTACAAGTTGTCCGCACCTTATCCAAAAAAAGTCGACACTATGGAACCACCAATGTGGGGCAACTCAACGAGGATTGTCCAAGACCATATAAGAAGATCAAAGACCTCAAATCCCATTGATGTGGGACAACTCAACACACTCCCTCACGCTCAGGCCTACACTCTGGAGCGTGAATAACATAAATGGGAGCCAAGATCCATTTATCATAAAGTTCTTTCTGTAATTATAGAATCCAATTTTCTTAAATCTGAATTAACTCGTCCGATTTGCTTTAAATTTCTAAGAGGTGGTAGTGTGTTTTCTATCATGGACAAGAGCGAAATTAGAGTATTAAGTATGAGTCTGGACAAAGTCTAGTAATTTTTGCTTAGCATATGTATTTGTATAAAAAATTCATTAAATATGTATAAATATTCAATAGTGATTACAGACGAACTATAAGTATAATAGCAAGTTCAAAATCTATAAACTTCATATTCTGACTCTGCCAACAATTGAGATGTACTTAATAGATACACTTGAAGTGAATATAGCATGCTTTCACTTATGTTGCATATTTCAGATTTGGTATAGTCCTCTATCTTTGATTTTAGTAAATGAAAGATCTGATAAATCAATTCAATTAGATATTGCTTAACAGTACAAATTGCTCCTTTAAACTTTAGAAGTATTTATGTTGTACATTATTTGGTGATATATATTTTGGATGAATAGTTTGTTATCCACAAGTGTGACAGCGCACCTATCTATGTCTACAGTTGGTATATAAATTTGTATACTCCTTATAAATATTATATATAGAATTTGAATACTCTGCTGGTGACATAACGATCAGACTCATCTTTTATTATTGGCAAGTCACCTAGGCGGTTACGGTTATCTCGGACTGCGTTCCAGAAAAAGCAGCCTACTTGTGAGGTACTGTGTACTTACAGCCTCTACGATCTTTTAATGCTTTCTTCTTCAAAAATAGTGGCATCTTCGCCATCTTAAGAGTTATTTCACCTACATATAAAATGTGTATACTTCTTGAGCTGATGGTTTATCGGAAACAATTTCTCTTCCTTTATAAAATAGGAGTAAGCCTATACAACCATTGCAATTTGGTATATATATTAATGCTATTTTTGTTTCAGTAGATACCGTAAAATGTTTGAGTCAAATCACATCATTATATCATGTATTATCTAAGAAAATATTATTGAATGGATTAAACATTGAATCACCTAATATATATAATGCTGAAAGAAACTATAGACCAATTAAAAAAGTCCAGATATGTGCAAACTATCTCAAATATCAATTCTACAAAAAAATATTTGAGTATGAAAGAATTAATTGAAATAAAACAATAAAAGAAGAAGAACAATATTGCAGAAAAAAGAGAGAGAATTCTTATTAATTTTGGGATGATTTACAATGGGGTAAAGCACCTTTATTTATAAGGGGAAATGACTTAGCAACAAAGTAACAAACTCTCTAAAAGATAGACATTCACTCTGAGTACAATTCTATTCATGACAATCCCCCTTGAATGTCTACTCAATAGGTAATGTGCCGCGTTAAAACCTTAATTAAAATAAAACTAGTGGGAAAAAAAATTCTAGTAAAGGAAAAGAGTACACATGTTTAATAATACGCCTTTTGGTTGACTCGTTAAAAACCTTGCAAGGAAAATCCAGTGGGACAAAACCTTGTAAAGGAAAAAGAATATAATGTGTATTAACTCCTTCTAATGAGAGCATCAATTCACATTCTTGAGCCTTTGCATCCTAATCTTGTACACCAGCTTCTTGAAGGTTGACATCGGTAGAGATTTGGTGAACAAATCAGCCATATTATCACTTGAACGAATCTGTTACACATTGATATCACCATTCTTTTGAAGCTCATGTGTGAAAAATAACTTCGGCGAAATGTACTTTGTCCTATCTCCTTTTATGAATCCTCCCTTCAATTGGGCTATGCATGTTACATTGTCTTATACAAAATCGTGGGTAGTTTATTACATTTCAAACCACATTTGTCTCGAACAAGATGTATTATAGACCTCAACCACACACATTCTCGTCTTGCTTCATGAATAGCAATTATTTCAGCATGATTAGATGAAGTAACCACGATTGATTGCTTAGTCGATCGCCAACATATGACAATGCCTCCATAGATAAACACATAGCCTGTTTGAGATCGAGCCTTGTGTGGGTCGGGTAAATACCCAGCATCGGCATAACCAAAAAGATCGGGACTACATTCGTTGCCATAAAATAAGCCCATATCAGTAGTCCCTTTTAGATACCGCAATATGTGTTTGATTCAATTCCAATATCTCCTTGTAGGAGTAGAGCAATATCTTCCTAAGACATTAACTGAAAAAGTTATGTCAGATCTTGTAGTATTAGCAAGATACATAGTGCATCAATTGCACTAAGATATGGTATTTCAGGACCAAGTAGCTCTTCATTCTTTTCTTGAGGTCGGAACAGATCCTTATTCACATCAAGTGATCGAACCACCATCGGAATACTTAATGGATGTGCTCCATCCATGTAAAACCGTTTTAATACCTTTTCTGTGTAGGTAGAATGATGAACAAAAATTCCGTTTCCAAATGTTCAATTTGCAAACTGAGACATAATTTGTCTTTCCGAGATCATTCATCTTGAATTCTTTCTTTAAATAATTAATTGCTTTTTAGAGTTCCATAGGAGTTTCAATAGGATTTATGCCATCAACATATACGACAAATACAACAAATTCTGGTGTTGTTTTCTTTATAGAAACACCATTTAATAAATACTCACTGAGACGGTTATACCATATTCTTCCTGATTGCTTTAGACCATATAAAGATCTTTGAAATTTGATTGAAAATATTTTTCGGGACTTTGAATTATGTGCGTCAGGCATTTTAAATCGCTCAGGAATTTTCATGTATATCTCATTATCAAGTGAGCTGTAAAGGTAGGCTGTAACCACATTCATTAAATGCTTATCAAGCTTTTCATGGACAACAAAACTAATGAGATAACAGAACGTTATAGCATCCATAACAGGAGAATACGACTCTGAATAATCGACATCAGGCCTTTGTGAAATTCACTCTGCATAATCGACACCAGGCCTTTATGAAATTTCTTGTGCAACAAGGCGTGCCTTATATCTTTGTACCTTATTTTTCTCATTCCTTTTACGTACAAAGACCCATTTATAGCCAACAGGCTTAACACCATTAGGTGTTTGGACTACAATCCCAATAACTTCACGTTTTGCAAGTGAATCCAACTTGGATTGCATTGCTTCTTGCCATTTCGGCCAATCACGTCTTTGTCGACATTCTCCAACAGATTGAGGTTCAAGATCCTCACTATCTTGCATAATGCTAGATGCAATATTGTAATGCAAAGATATAATCCACCACTATATCCAATCGATTCAAATTTGTCTCAACATCGATTGGATTTATTAGTAGTTTCTTATTTTCTTGAGTCTCATGCTTAATGATTTCATCATGAATCTCAGGATTGGTTAAATCGTGGATTTCTTCATGAGACTTTTTCGTAGTGTCATCTTGATTATTTATTTTTCTTTTTTTAGGATTTCGAACCTTAGAACCTAATGGTCTGCCACCCTTTTGGCGTGCTTTTTGACTCATTAGCTATGACACTAGAAGATTGTCCAACAGGAACATCAATAGGAATTGGAACATTCTCTGCAGGGATATGTGATTTGTTATCCTTTTTAGATGTGTAAATGCGTCTGGCATTTGATTTGCTATTTTCTGCAAGTGAATGATCTTTTGCACCTCTTTTTCACAAATAGAGGCATGTTAATGAAAATGAGGCAATGATGGGTTTTTCCACAAATTTCTCCTCTAATTTTGGGAAAAGTGTCTCGTCGAATCGACAGTCTGCAAATCGAGCAGTGAGCAAATTCTCCGTTAATATTTCGAGGTAGCGAATATGGAGGGCGATTCAAACCCAACATATATTCCTAACCTTCTTTGGGGATCCATTTTGGTATGATATGGCAGTGCTGCAGGCACATATACTGCGTATCTAAAAATTCTTAAATGGAATATATTAAGTTCATGACGCAAAACTAATTGCAACAAGGAATATTTATGATAATTTATCGGTCTGAGATGAACTAGCATTGCTGCATGCAAAATGGCATGACCCTAAACAGAAGTAGGTAACCTCGTTTTCATGAGTAAAGGTCTTGCTATCATTTGCAAACGTTTAATCAAAGACTTTGCAAGGCCATTTTGAGTATGAACATAAGCTACATGATGTTCCACTTTTATCCCAATTGATAAGCAATAATTATTAAATGATTGGGATAAAAACTCAGCAGCATTATCAAGTCTAATAGACTTAATTGGATTATCGAAAAATTGTGTCCGTAATCGGATTATTTGTGCCATTAATTTTACAAATGCCAGGTTGCGAGATGCAATAGACACACATGAGACCATATAGAAGATGCATGTATTAAGACCATAAAGTATTTAAACGACCCACTAGGTGGGTGAATAGGTCCTCAAATATCCCCTTGTATAAGTTCCAAAAACGCAGGGTACTCAATCCCAATCTTTGTTGGTGATGGTTGAATAATCAACTTGCCTTGATAACAAGAAGTGCAACAAAATTCATTATTTAAAATCTTTACATTCTTTAACGGATGCCCATTTGAGTTTTCTATAATCCGTCTCATTATAATTGATCCAGGATGTCTCAATCGATCATGCCAAAGTACAAAAGTATTAGAATGAGTAACCTTTTGGTTTACGATAGAATGTGCCTCAATTGCACTAATTCTTGTCCAATGCAGGCCACAAGATAAAGATGAAAACATCTCAATAACCCTTTTCTGGCCAGAGACGTTCTTGGTAACGATGAGATATTCAAGATTATTCTCATCTATTGTCTCAATATGATATCTATTGCGGCGGACATCTTTAAAACTCAACAAGTTCCTCTTGAATTGGAGGAGAACATTGCATTATCTATGATAAGTATCGTTCTCCTAGACAGAGTTATAATAGCTCTTCCAGAGCCTTCAACTAGATTACTACTGTCAGAAATTGTAGTAACCATCTGCCTTACACATACTTAAATAAGAGAAATATTTTTTTCTTTGAATATTGTATGTGTCATACATGAATCAACTAAACAAATATTTTTACAATTGAACATTAATCCAAATTTACTTTGAGAGATATCCATTTTTGCTTTCATAGTTTGATATACAAAAAAAAAATATATGAATAAACATTAGTATTTAGCACTATTAAACATAAACACTAAAATGAGCTTTCATGTACTACATGGGTTTGCTCAATTAGACTATCTTTAATAGTCTATATCCTAATTCACTACGAAGATTCATAACAAAATTTCATAGACTGGACTAATTAATCGTATAGCAATATTGACTAATTATTAGTAGTGACATGTGACAAGACAATAATATTACTTTCTTTTGTTAAATATCAAACGTGCACTTCTGGAAATTAACTAAGAGCGATTTAGAGCACGTTTGGTCAAGCTGTCAAAATCTGCTTATTTTGAAAAGTTTTATTTTTAAAAAGTACTTTTAAAAAATAATAATTTGTATTTGGCCAATTCATTTAAGAAGTACTTTTTACAATATTTGATGAACAAATTGTGTTTGGCCAATCTTTATAAAAAGTACTTTTGAGTGTCAAATTACCAAAAAGGATAGTACCAAACTTTTATAATTATTTTAAAAAGAAAAATAAATTTTAATATTTATTATTAGAGACTGTTATTATTTTTTATTTAATTTAATTAGAACATAAACATAAAGTAAACATACATACTAAATGAAATCATTGTAATATATATGGTTATACCAAAGCAATAATATTATCTAGTATAATTACTTGTTATTTACACCATGAAATAATAAGCAAAGTCATTCACACATGATAATATTTCTCAACAACTTCATCTCTAATTCTATCACGTTACGCCTCCATAATAGTAGAAGATGGTTCGATATTTTTATTACCTCACACTGCTAACGCATTAAGTAGGGGCAACATTATATATATATATGAAAAAAAAACGTAAAGGATATTTTGAAAAATATAAATTTATGGTGTAGTTTTATCTTGAATAAATTAATTTTCTGCTTCTGCTTCTTGGAAGAAGCTAGAATTTTCTGCTTCTTCCCAAAAGCAGAAAAACTGCTTCTGCTGTTGGTCAAAAATACTTTTTTATTTTGACCAAATATATTAAATTTTTAAAAAAATATCTTTTTAATAAAAAAATACTTTTGAGAAGCTTGACGAAACAGACTCTTAGTTGTCAATTCAACAAACCAAAGAATGAAAGCCGTCAAACCTAGGTAACCAAAAAAAAAAAACATTTGCTTTTGTTGGCGAATGTTCTTTGCCAGTTGCCAACCAGTAACAATCTATACATTCGTACCTTTTTTTTCTTTCCAAAACCAGTAACTAAATATTCTCTTCACATCATAATGTTACTTTAATTAAAAAAAAAATGTTAATCTTAAAAAACTAACCAAACTGAAATATTGTTTAAAAAAAATATTAGAACTACATATAATCAAAATGAACTAATACTATTTCGTAAAATAAATAAAATTAATTGATACTAATAACTACTACTTATGTAAACAATTGTGATTATAAGATATTTATTCACTAGCTACTACGAATATGTAAAAATAAAAATTAAACTGCTCAATCATCTTTACTACGGATTTATCACCGATCAAGTGGTCTATTTTTCCATCAGGATGCTCAAAGAAGTCTGTCACGTCCAGGTGGGTGGGTGATATCAAATTCGTTGTCATAGACAAAATTAGCTTCAGGGTCTTTATTCTTTAGAGATGCTTGATAAAACTCAACCAATATCTTGGTGTACGACAAATATTTGCCCAATGTCCTTTTCCACTGCAATGATATCATTCAGTTTTCTGAACCATTTGCCTTTGGCTTCTCATCTTTCCCTTTTCACTTTTGGTGGTTATTTTCTTTGGGGATGATTAACACCAAGAAAATTTCTTCCTTGTCCACGGCCATGGCCACAACCACGACCATGAATAGAGCCATGGCCTTTTCCACGCTTAGCATAATGAGAATACACCTCATCCACTTCAGGCAATGGTGTAGACCCAGTGGGTCGTGAGCAAGTTATTGTTTCGTCCAGCCACAAGGAGAAGAGAAATCAACTCAGAATACTTCTTGAAACCTTTCTCTCGGTACTGCTGTTGCAGAACCATATTGGAGCCATGAAACGTTGTGAACATTTTTTCAAGCATATCACAGTCAGTGATACTATCGCCACAGAGTTTCAATTTAGAAGCAATTCTGAACATCGTTCAATTGTATTCAAAAACAGACTTAAAGTCTTGGAGCCTCAGATGAGCCCAATCATATCGTGCTTGTGGAAGAGTGACAAACTTTAAGTTGTTATATCTTTCCTTTAAGCCATTCCGCAAAACAAGTGGATCTTTGACTGTGAGATATTTTATTTTCAATCCTTCATCAAGGTGATGACACAAGAAAATCAAGGCCTTAGCACAGTCTTGGATAGATGCTTTATATTTATCTTTAATGACGTCTCCAACACCCATTGCATCTAAATAGATTTCAGCATCATTTCACCCATATCATATAGTTCTTACTCGAAATTTCAAGGGCAACAAACTTTCTTTTCATAATATCAGTCACATATAACGGAATGAAACAATAAAAAAAGAAGAAATACAATTTTGCAAAGAAAAGAAAGAGAATTTTTATTAATTTTGGGATGATTTATAATTGGACAAAGCCCCTCTTTTTATAGCGAGAAAAATGACTTAGCCACAAAGTATCAAACTCTCTAAAAAAAATAATAATCATTCACTCGTAAAATTCTATTCATAACACTAACGTTAATTCTTGCAATCTTCTTTATTATAGTAGTTATCTTCCATAACAATATTTTACAGGTAATAATATTGGAACTAATTGATTGTATGTTCTTTATAACAACATTTCGATATAGTTTTCAGAAAACGGCAATTGTATGGAGGTTAAATTTTGTAAAGAAGAAGCAAAGTAACATTATGGTTAAAGGAAAGCCAATAAATTTCCTCTTGTACATGTTGGAATTGGGAATAAATTTTCCCTCCTTATCCACTTTATCTCTCAACAACAAACACCAACAATGGCGTCTTCTTCTTCATCATCACTATTTCCATCTCTCACCTCCACATTCTCCTCTTCTAAACCTTCAATTCTCTCACTCACACACCCAATTAGTAAAACTTGTAAGGCCTCTGTCCCAATAGTGAAGGCCCAGACTCTAGAATTTTCGGGTTCTTTCTTTGAAGGTGGATTCGGAGGAGATGACGAGCCACCAGCAACTACACCTTGGTCTGGGATTTCAGCCGTTGAAGATAAAGAGGAGCCGCAGTGTCCTCCTGGGTTACGCCCTTATGAAACTATGGCGGTTTTGAGACCCGACATGTCTGAAGATGAGAGACTTGCTCTTACCCAGAAATACGAAGAGGTATGATTTATGAATTTATGCAGTTTTTTGTACTTCCTTCGTCCCCAAATTTATGTGAGAGTGTTTGACTGAAAAACTGGTTATAAAATATTTCATTAAAAGTAAAATGAGAAGTTAAAGTTAGATTTTTTCTGGATATAAAATGTTACTTTTGGACAGACTAAAAAGAAAAGAGTGTTCACATAAATTGGGACAGGGGAATTAATTGATATCTCCTAATTGTAACTTGCAAGACTAAGCTCAAGGTGGTAACTTTTGAGTTTTGAGTTTGTAATTGCTGATTTTTTACTATTTGAGCGTGAGGGTCTAGAAGTTCAGAGTGCTAAACATTTATCTTTTGAATCTAATACTGCATCTATCACAATTTGTTTGCAGTTGTTGCTTATTTACAGTCAATTTTTTGACTAACTTTTTGAGATAAAAATGAGCTAGGCTAATACATTTTCTTATAATTAAAATTTGGATGTCGAAAACTGCACGAGAAGTATTATAAGTTGTACTCATTTGATAGGAAGATGGCTAGGGACAACGAATCGAGGAAGAAAAATAGTTGATATTCGGTTTGCATTCATAATGAAAAGATAAGTTATGGTGAAAATGCAGCCCCGTACAGAGCGTAATTATTCACTTGTATACGACTCTCAATCTTGCTTACTCTTCTTTTCAGTTCTTATTTCTCTTGGCTAGGAAATCCTCTATTTTATTTTTCACCGTGAATGGGTGTTTCAAATGAAGTTTTGAGTTTTGCAATTGATAATTTAAGCACAGGAGTATTAGAGAATACACTTCCATTTCCTCCGTCTAATAACCATTCTTTGGAAAATCTGAGCTGTTGATCCAATAAAACTCTTAGAGTTGCGGTGCATAATTTTATATTTCACCATAACTTAAGCTGGCATAGATATGATCCGAGTAACAAAGAAAATTATTTCTTGGCTTCTGCTACATTTTCATTATTCTTTTTCCCATGGAATGACTTTCCTTTTAATCTTATTCTTTTTTTCCATCTGTTGCTTGAGTTCAAATAGATATAAGATATATCCGCGCACAGGCACAAAACTTGATGTAGGTGGATGGCTCTAAGTTTCTTTGTAGTAGCTAGATATTGTGTTATACTTTCAGAGGTGAATCCAGGATTCAAACTCTATAGGTTCATCCTTTAAGGTTCTTAGCATTGAACCCATTGTATTTTTATAATTATGGGTTCATTATGAGTTCATATCTGCTACTTGTTGAAATTTCAGTGGATTTTTTCACATAAATTTATGCTTTGCGTTGAAAGTACTGGGTTCAGATGAACCCGCTGCTGCAACGTTGCATCCGCCCCTTGCTAATCACTGTGGCCTGCAGTCAGTCAAATATGCCTAGAAAAGAGGTTTTCTTAGAACTCTCCCCTTTTCTTATAATGTTCTTAATGCTCTACCTCTTACCAGTGGCATTTAATGGTTTAACAAAATTATCATTACTTTCAACATAGGCGACTACCTTGTGATTTTCTATGATTTTTGGCTAGTGCCAGTAAATCTTTATGTTTCGCCTTAGTTTGATCATTGATTTGGTAATTAAGATATTAGGTGGTTGAGTTAAAAAAATAAAGAAAAAGAAGAACAGACGGAGAAGCAAAGCAGTTATAGAGGGATGGATGATTTTCTTTAACCACTGTATCTACAACCTTTAACCACTATGTTCCCAATGGAAATGCTATGAATTGTTAGCTCTCCAAGTCTCCATTACCCACACAACTCACTGTCTCCACCTGCACAAACTATTGTCGACTTTAAACCTTTTTTGCATCCTTTGAAGTTTAAACTCAAAATAGCTCTTTATTTACTTTCTTTTTTTGTTCCATTCTATCTAACAAGAATATTTTATTCCTTTTGTGATTAATTTTTAACCAGGTTCAGTATCTTTGAGTCTCTGGTTGCTCAATTTCATGCCCTTCCTGAGCCATTAACTGATTAGACATACTAAGAAAAGCTAACCATAGAATTATGTCTTCTAATTTAAGGGACGAGTTCCTAAATATGAACTTTGTTAACTTGAGAAATCTGTACAGTGTTATCGCTCGGATTTTCACCTGAAGCTAGAAACAATATGTATATTCTTATTGCAGTGTTAATGCTTCAACTGGTCATGGAGTAAGTAATTTTCATGTAATTGTTTGCGTTATAGATTCATTGCAACTGTTTTATGGAGTTACATCAAGTTCCGACACTATCTCCCTTCAATTTCAGTTGCACACAATACTGGCTATTTGATGAATGATGATGCAACTATTAAGTCTTTAGGCCAAGTATTTTCATTAGTTCTCCAATGTCGTTTCGCTTTTCTTTCTGTTGGGCAGTTGCTGGTTGCTGGTGGTGGTATGTATGTGGAGGTCTTCAACCGAGGCGTTATTCCACTTGCGTACAGCATTAGGAAAAAAAATAAAGCTGGAGAGACAAATACATACATGGACGGGATCTACCTCTTGTTCACTTATTTTACCAAACCTGAATCCATTGCAGCCCTTGAGGCAACAATGGTGGCTGATGATGATGTTATCCGATCGTCCACTTTTAAGATTAGGAAAAGGAAATACTAGTTTAATTTGTATATGTTCAGCTGTAAAAGACAATAATAGGGGGGAAGCACGTTTTCCTCATCTCACCTCTCCTATGTTTGTCTTTTTCAAAGCAAAGCAGTACCTTTTTGTAATATATTTTTTATATCGCTGAAGTTGCCATTACATTCTGCTTTTGGTATCCTCCAATTTGGCTGAAATATAATAGTAGAGCATTATTGAGCACTTGATAGTCCTGTATAAAGATGATCATTGATTTTTTACTTTTCTAGTCTCTTTGGCTGTCAGGTCAGATTACCATTTCTCTTTATTGTAGAATTTAAAACCACTTGTGTTTTAACCATGGTCTCGAGACCACTTGTGCGTTCCTCGACTAACTGCATAGGGCATCTGCTACCTCCCACCAGCATATGTACTAGATAATTTTGTCGACCACATTTTAAACATGAGAAGGCGGATCAGCGTAGTCTACTCTCCTCTTTTTCTTCCCTTGTCCCCTGTCAACTGATCTCTGTTTGGTGGTTGGTAGGTGAATTTGGACACTTTTTGAACTTTGTTTATGAGCCCAAGTTGACTGTAGGTACTGAAGGAAGTTAAGAAACAGTATTTTCTTTCTTTTTGTTGATGCCCTTTTGCCCTATCTAAACTGCCATGGCTTCCAAAAGCAAGACTAACCATTTTGTGGGTTGTGATCTAGACATTTGGTTCAAATTTCTGTGCTGATTGCTGTAAGACAATTGTGTTGGCTTCCACCAGAACATTTATCATAAAATAGTCATTTTTTGTTGATTGCTTAAGAATTTTTTCCAAAGTCAGGCTACTTTATAGTTAGATAAGTTTTAATTTTCTCTGATTTCTTTTGCTTTATGGGAAATCTTGAGAATCTGCTTTAATGGTGTAATTTAAAGATGACCTCAATGCCCACTTTGAGAGAGAGGGAAATGATGAGAATCTTCTCCATCCCACAAACAATAGCAGAGCTTTATTCTAAGAAAATGCCCACATGAAGTGAAATTGCATCTTGTAAAGTTGTTGGAAAAGGATAAGTTACAAATTAAAAACTAGTAAATGGAGACATAAAGAAAGAGCATGTAGGTTACATCAAGGGAGTTAGCTTAACAACCAATAAAGCGGGATGAAAATCATGAGAAACTAGACATTCAACAATGACGGGTCGGATATGGGTCGGGTCGAGATGGGTAATGTAAAAATGGATAAATTTTCCGACCCGACTCATATTTAATATGGATAAAAAAATGTGTTAACTGGCGGATAATATGAATATCCATATTATCTATGACTTCTTGAATATGATCACTTTTAGGAGAATTTCTAGTCTTCCAAACTAGAAGAACCCCCAATTTGAGGCTTGCAGATGTAGAATTTAAATTCATTAACTATTTATTGATTATCCATTTTCTAAATGGATAATATGGTTTTTGTCCATATTTGATCCGTTTTTAAAAAGTTCATAAACCAACCCATTTTTTAATGGATAATATGGGTGTATAACTGTTCTTTTAACCATTTTGCCACCACTAGATTAGAAATATTTGGTACTTGTATGGCAGAGATAGTAGATACTCGTGAAACTTGTGTTGGTAGAGGTAGCAAGTACTTAGTGAAATAATCGAAATGTGCATGAAAATCATGAGAAACTAGACGATTTCAACCTGTCTGTCACTTAAATTTTGGTGGATAGAGTTATCCGATACTTGTGTGGTAGAGATAGTAGATACTCGACGAAACTTATATGGTAGAGGTAGCATATATTAAAAGAAATAATCGAGATGTGCACAAATTGATTCAGACATCATGATATCAAGAAAAAGGAGAGCCAGTAGGTTTGACATAGTAGAGCATATTGAAGATATTTCTTATCAATGATTTGCTAATTTAAATTAGTTAATCTAAGTGATCACTACCCCGTCATCAGCGGCTAGTGCTCGCCCTGACGAGGAAACAAGATTTTGCACTAATGCATGTTTTCTCTTCATAAACAAGTCTCTTAACAAGTGGTAAACTTGTCTTCATCTGAAAAGTTGAATCACTTTATGAGCACATGATTAAGTTGAGGTGTTTTTTTTGTTCTTTGGCTGACTTAAAGGTCAATCTCTTCGATAGCTAGCTTTTTCTTTTTTCTTTTTGAATAATGGTATTGTTTCGGTCAATTTTCGCCTCGAAGCTATTATCAGATCCGATTGGATCTGGTCCTATCCGACCCAATTCCGGAACTTAGAACGGCCGGCCTGTTTGGACGGTAGAATGGGGAGAGGGAGAGTCGTGCCCATTCTCTATCGGGGCACGAGCAGGAACATAAAAAAAATAAAAACTACGACTACAAGACAGGCTGGAAGCGACTCGCAAAAGACCCCCTAACATAATTCGAATGGAGGCTGATTGCTGAGCCCACTCTGGCCTCACGGGGCGGGCCTCTATGGTTGCGAGCCCGACCCGAATTTTCACGAGCGTTGGCGGGCGTACCTTAACTATTCTATTGAATACATGTTATCTCCGCCGACATAGTAATTGGAGAAGCATTGTCAACTCCAATGTGACATAAAGAAAAGTATTGAAGTAAGTTGACGGCCAACGTAAAAGTAGTACAGTTGTAATAAATGTTGTCAAATTAACATGAATAGAGTAGAATGGTTACATACTCCATCTAATTTAATATTAAATCCTTGTTAATTGAAAATTATTTTGTTTTAGAATATAACTTGCCTTGGTGGATGGGAGTGCAAATGTGATATGACATTTCCAAGTTTATGGATGGGACCCTTTTATGGAATCAACCTGCAGTGATAGGTGCATAAGAATAAATGCATGTTGCAGGGAACACTTGTACTATATTGTTATTTATTTCCATATAAGAAAAGGCTCTTTTATGTTCAACACTTTGGTGTTGTTTGCTAGGAATATAAGTAACGTAGGAATTAATAACGCAGGTATTAGTAATGTTGGTTTTAGTAATGCAGGGATTGTAGTGCTGAGATTATTTTTTATCAAGTGTTTGGTTCATTGTATTAAAAATTAGCTTGTGTTTGATTTTAAATTATACAAAATCTTCTTTACAATTATACCCTTGAATATTCTTCGTTCTGTATATAAAAAAATACAGGAAAAAGGTTTGAGGGGCGGTTTAGTAATTTTAAGGTCTTATCCAGGTATAGTTAATGCAGAGATTAGTAATCCATTGGTTTCCTTGGTATTAGCTAAGCCCTCCTATGAGGTATAAGTAATCCATGTATTCGGTATGCATAAATTGAATTGAGCAACCAAATATTGTATTGTACGGATCAAAATTTTTATACAGAGATTATTTTACTTAGTACAGCCTACCAAACGACCCCTTTGAGTGTAATATGTGGAAGAACCACTCATTTTATGGATGTCAAACAGAATAAATTCCAAATGTTTTGGTTATATATATGAATTATCACTAATGATTTGCTTTCATCAGTCTAAATCTTGGCGAGAGAGTTATTTGGTACCTTTACCGATGGTAGGAAACAAGACTCGATGGAATAGTCGAGACACACCCAAGTTGTCCGGACACTAATAACTTAAAAAAGAAATCACCCCTAATATCAGAAAATCATCTGTCTCTACTAAAATCAAGAATGACTTATACCTTCCAGCCCCAATGAGATTTTGAAACGTCAAGAAAATAGAGATTGAGAAATACCTAGTGAAGTCATGTTTCAGCAAAATTGTCCCAATAAACTGTTGCGCTATTGGTTTTCATTATATGACAAGGTAATAACTAAAGGTAAGTTAGGCTTATCTGATCAGTGCTCACCACTTTTGATGACAATCTTTTGAGGTTGATTGATTATCAAACCTTGAAATCATGATACATAAACTTGTGGTTATGGGAATCTTGTCAAAAGACAAGTGAGAAAGTAAGATATATGTATATACCTAAAGCAAAAGGGTGAAAAAATGTACCTCTTTTCTATCCTAAATATATCTTAATTTTACGCTCCATTATAAGAATTTATATACCTTTGTTGTTAACAAATCGTCTCGTATTTGTACTTGAGCCTAACAAAGTTACACATGAAGCATAACAAAGATTAACTTTAGACCCATTGTCAAAAGTAGAGTGTAAATTTGGATCATTTTCTGAATTAATTTGACATGTTGAACCACCCAATCCATGCTAGAACTCCGTTAAAGTCAAGAACATCAAATACGAAACTGTAGGAAACTGGCCAATTGCTGTCAACTGATATCGGTACAACCACGAATCTCTTGTTTTCTTTGTTAAGATGATGCAGAACCGATGTGAGAAGGAGATGCGCCAACTCTGCTCTTTGCATGTTTTCATGAATCATTGGACAATGTTTGCGACGTGAATCGAGGGGCAAGGACTTCCTCTTCCGGGCCCTTCAAACTCCTCATCGGAAGATTTATTCGGGCTCCAGGTCCTGTCGGAGCCTTGGCCCCCGACTCACAATATAGCCTTGGAGTCATCGATGATAAACAGGATATTGGCAATGCCTTAGATCTTTGCTTGTTTCGTGGTATGGACCAAAGCAAAGGTTCTGCTGCTATCAGAGATGATTGGCTAACGGCAAGAATATGATTGCCGTAAAATATAATGGACAATAAACTTAAAGATATTTTGTATAGTAGAGTAGTAAATTGTGACTTTTTCCTATAACCTATGTATAGTTTTCAGATGCTATTCCAAAGAGAAAACTATGATTGAATCCTATGCTAATTAGATGAATATGAAAGAGTGGGCTGAGGGACCTCGGAATTATTTTCTTTTTCTTTTTGTATGTATAAAATCTCAGTGGCAAGTTATGAGCAAGTCACATCATTGAAACAGTGTAAATAAAGTAATCATGTTATGTTGATCACTCACTTGATCTCCAAAAGCACTTCACATTTTAGCAGTCTCCTAAGCATTATTTCTACTGTCCTTATCCAATCTCATTAAAATCCAAAATAAACATACCTTTTTAACCTTTTTCATATTTTCCTGATACAATGTTTTTGATCTTTGTTTGTATATATAAAGCTTAGTGCAGCTCTTCTCCGGATCTGCATGAACACGGGATATCTTGTGCATCGAGTTGCCCTATATATATAAAGCTGTAAGGTTTATGTATATTAGCTTATACCCTTATAATCTTTCTCATTAAACCTTTTAACAAACTGAGTTTTAAGAGTTTATTGTTCAATGGGGATCCCTGAATCTCCTAGTCCACCTCACTTGTATCCTCAAGCACTTCAGCTTAAAGTTTATCAAGCTTTCATCTTCTCAATCCCAATACTTTTTTCTATAATCTTGTTTCTTTTGTTTTACTTGTTTTATCTCAAAAGAAGGGCTTCTACTGGTTCTAATTCTCCTGCAACAACGCTTACAAGGAGTTCAGCTCATGCTATTATTCATGTTAGTAAATATCTCCTAGCTGATTAGTCTATGTTTAAATTTCATAATATTTCAAGAACCATAGTATACAAACTAAGAAAAAATGGTAGTTTGCTAATAGTTTTCTTATTTTGCAGGGTGAGCTAGATATAAAGGGGATGCTCAAGAACAAGCTTCCTGTAATATTATTTGATGAAGATTCAATGATGAGGGATTCCCAGTAAGTTAACTTTTGTTTGTGCTACTGGGCAAATCCATAGTCTTTATACAAAAAAAATTGACAGGTCTAATTCAAGATTTGAAGGGGAGCTTTGGGATAACTGGTAAAGTTGTTTCCATGTGATCAGGAGGTCACGGGTTTGAGCCGTGGAAACAGCTTTTTGCAGAAATGCAGAGTAAGGCGGCATACAGTAGACCCTTGTGGTCCGGCCTTTTTCCGGACCCAGCGCATAGCGGGAGCTTAGTGCATTGGCTCCCATTTTTAATTCTAAGAGTTTGAATGGAAGCCTTGCCCGTAATTAGTAAAGTTGTTGCAATGTGACCAGGACGTCACGAGTTTGAGCCGTAAAAATAGTATCTTGCAGAAATACAGAGTAAGGTTGCGTACAATAGATCCTTGTAGTCCGGTTCTTCCCCAAACTCCGCGTATAGCGGGAACTGAGTGTATAGGGCTGTCTTTTTTATTCAAGAGTTCCATTTCATCCTTAAACTTTTGACAAGTCCTTATAACTTTTTAATTACTTCGTATCTTAGTTGAGAACTATAATTTTTTAACATAGACAAAGTAACTAAATCCTGCCAAAAGTTACGGATAAAAGGATGCCTGGATTCTGATAATGATTTAGCTAATCCATGTGGTTCGTGGATTTGAAGGGAGCCTTAGCGTAACTGTTAAAGTTGCTGCCATGTGACCAGGAGGTTACTAGTTCGAGCCGTGAAAAAAGCCTCTTGCAGAAATACAGGATAAGACTGCGTACGATATACCCTTGTGGTCCGGACCTTCTCCGGACCCTGCACATAGCACCGAGCTGCCCTTTTATGTGGTTCAAAGATTTCAATATTTGAACATACTACAGTGAGCATTTCAAGTACTAAGGGTAAATTTAAGGCAATATAGTGCTAACAATTATGAGGTAATTTCTCACAGGTGTTGCGTTTGCTTGGGAGAATTTGAGATCAAAGAAGAGTTGCACCAGTTACCTTCTTGTAAACACATTTTCCATGTCGAATGCATACGCCATTGGCTTCGTTCGAACTTCTCCTGTCCTCTCTGTAGATGCCATGTTATTATTTCAAGACTAAATCCACAACCTCCACAGCAGTCAGCTTCTAATCTTGAACATAACAATCGTCACCTCACTCAATCCTACAGTGGAAACTCGAGTCGAGGCGCTGCAAGCGAGCAAGTCAGATTAGATATTGAAGAGGAGAGCGAACAACACGATAGAACGATTAACACAGCCAATATTAGCAGAGAAGAGCAGCATGTGGTGATAATTGAAGAATTTTCTAGTGCTAGTTCATCCTCTGGCACTGCTGAAAATAGTGAAAGAGATTATTCACACGTAGAAGCTCTTGTTATCAGTATTAAGGCCTAATTTTGCTGCATTTCTGGAATTGTACATTTAGCATTGGGAGTTCAGGAATGATAGATTAGCAGAGAAGTTTAGGGGATACAATTTTATACTCATCAGAATCTGATTACTAGATGGAACTTAGCTATCTGATGAATTTGCTGAAAATGCCAATGCCTTATCACCACCTTTCTGAACACCTGATTCAAAGTCTTGAGCCACGTAAATCAACCGCAAAGTTAAAGGAGTCCTTTTATAATGAAGTTGATGCTTTTATAAGCCTTGATCAGAGCCTGATATGA
The DNA here is from genome assembly GCA_002018475.1 of Nicotiana obtusifolia. Classification (NCBI taxonomy): domain Eukaryota; kingdom Viridiplantae; phylum Streptophyta; class Magnoliopsida; order Solanales; family Solanaceae; genus Nicotiana; species Nicotiana obtusifolia. The sequence goes on along the minus strand of MCJB01018638.1, from coordinate 273,243 downwards.
GATCGAGAATTTTCCCTCTAATATAAAAATTACGAGTAGAAGGGAAAAAAAAGCACACAAAAGTGTTACATATGACAAATTTTTTTGTTTTGTTTTGGTAAGACATATGACAGTCAATTTTTCGTTTTGACATGAACTTCAGGGATTGAAATATTGAATTAATTATGTCGTGTGAGTATATTAACCCTGGAATCAATAATCCAATCACAGGGAATGAAATATGTAATAGATCTTTCTAGAATGAGTCGGTTACTTTTACGAAAATCTCCAAAATATAGGTAGACATTTTTGAATAATTCAAAATAGTAATCTAATTTGTTAGAATTTGATATTTCCTAGTTTCTCTAATTCATGTCTAACTAGAATTTTTAGTCAAATTCAATTTCTTAATTCTAGTCGAAGTAGGTTTTACACTATTATAAATAGAGGTGTTCCTACTTATTTTTTATGAAAATTTATAATTTTATTCCTACAAGACGAAGAAAATACAGAAAGTTAATCATGCTAGTGAAGATGATGGAACTGTTAATCATGCTTTAGTTCGAGATTGTTCAACGATTGTGACGGATCCAGAATTTTGTGCAAACGACAGCAACGATAACCACTAGTAAGAGCGCAATCAAACTTTTTTTTTTTTTTTCATAGCAGGGCCTCAAAACAACATCATTTTGAAGTTGTTTTTTTAATCTTTCTAGAATGACTTGGTAAAAGATCAACTATTTTAACAATTTACCTGCTATAACATAGTTCACAATTTGTTAAATTTTACAAGCAATATTTAATAAAGATCTATACAATATATGAAACAATGTAGCAAGCATAAATTGCTTGCTTGTGTGACAAACGATTATAAACTAACTAAACAATAAACCAGTTAAAAACTAAATAAAATTTTGGTTCATCGTAGTCCTTTACACCTTTTCCGCCTTCTCACTGCCAATCATCGGATAAGACTACATCACCTAAATCAACAAAAAAGAGGAAGGCATTTCTCATTGTTGGCTAGCCTGGGCTCCACACCGGATTTTATCTGAGATGGCAGGGAGGAGCATCTCAAAGTATGGGGCAAAGGATGTTGCGTTTTGACTCTGTCTCCCGGGATCCGCCACAGGTTGGGTTTGAAAGCCGTGTGATGGGTGACTATCCAGCACGGTTCGAAGAGCACTTTTAGTCTGCGCTACTGAATGGAAGCCCCCCTAAAATAGGTCTGCCCCTGTTCATAGATGTACTTTTCCATGTGGAAATAGTAGCAACACCTATTTTTGCTATATATTTGATGTGTGTATGCACTTTTTTAAATAAAAATCCCTTTTCTGAAAGATTCTGGCTTTTGTACTTTGGTATGTCTTTGAGATCTCGCAAAAAGAAGGGGTTACTAGGTGTGCCATGGGCTTAGCTTGTCGCACGCCAACTAGTTCTGTAATTGACTGCAACGCCTATTTACGCATTAATTAAAGAAACTAGCAAAAATCAATTTCTGAACAAGTTAGGTTTTCAACTATAACTCTAAATTATTCTTCAACATAGCTGATTCAAATACATACAATAGAATATATAAAGAAGTACAACAATCTGTATTCTATGAGATCTCCATGATCCTTTTGTTTCTAAATCATCAACTTAATCTAATATTGGCTTATTCAACTAAACCTAAGTTATAAGACTACAAGAACACTAAATTATTTGAAGATACTATATTGCTAAACTTGTGAATAAAATAACCAAAAATCCAAAGTTTTAAAAAAAAAATCTTCTATGTTGTTACACACTTCTTGGAAGAAAAACAAATGCCATATAGAGAATACCAACAAGAAATGTGGAGATAATAGTGACCTTTGTAGGCATCCTTCCTTTATCAGCTCTCAAAACCATAGCTTCATAAATTGGCAAACAATTTATTACTACAAAACCAGCAATAAACATTTGGATAAAGAGATCATCCAAGCTTTGATCACCTTTGAAAATATCTGCTAATGCTTTGAGAAATGCTACTAAATTGATTATTGCTGTTGTTGCTAAGGTTACGAACATAGGCGAGACAACCCCAAACTCGAATATTCCTTGATGATACCTTTTACCTTGGTCATCATCCATCACTTTGCTTGTCAAACTGAACCCTTGTGTAGTCATGCCTAAGTATTTAGTTACATACTCAATAGTTCCAAATAGATAAGATGTTAATCCCCTTATCATCCAAATTCTTTGATCATTCCACCACCTTTTCCATGTCCCTTGAGCGGACATAAAAACCAAGCAATCTTGCCCGTACGCTCCAAGAAATAAAAAAACGTACAAGAAAAACCATGGATCTGAAATCTGCGGCCAATGTTTTAGAGAAATGTGATTTTAGATAATTATATGTTATATCCATAAGGAACAACAACAACAACAAACAACAATATACTGAGTGTAGTCCTACAAGTGGGGTCTGGAGAGGGTAGAGTGTATGCAAATTTTACCCCCGCCTTTAAGAAGGCAAAAAGGCTATTTCCGGTAGACCCTTGGCTCAGGAAGGAAAAAGGGAGGAGCAATAACAAGCAAACTAATCTGACAACTGAAACGAAAATACAAAACTAACACTAAGGAATGCAATCAGAAAATCGAAACAAAGGCAGCAACAAGCAATAACAGAGGTCTAGGGATACAAAAGACACTAAGTGATGTATCAAGAACTAATTTTACTAATCACTATGTGTTTTTGCTTGGTATATTTTGTACATAACTTAAATTGGTGCATACCTTTGGAAAGATGGGAACCCCATTGAGGAGAGTAAGTTGAGGAATGAAGGCATATATGGCAATTGGTAATGACAAAATGGGCCAAAATGCATAGTGAGAATAACAATGGGCCATAACAAAGCCCATGGACCGAACACCAAAAGTTAATGGGCTATATTTTGAGAAAGCAACTTCAAGTAGGCCCACAGACCACCTCTTGTTTTGGCTGATCACATCATGGAGAGAAATAGGTACATCTCCTAAAAATGCAGGCCTTTTAGGATTGCAAAACACTGATTTCCAACCTTCACATTGAAGTCTATAACCTGTGTAGTAATCCTCCACTAGTGATCCATATCTAAAGCCCATCTGCATAATTTTGAGAGAAATGTATATTTTTAGCTGTTCCAAAAAATAATAACAGATAATTTTTTTGGTTGTTTGTATATATGTATATTATATACATTTGGTGACTTATGCACTTGTTGCTTGGGCTCTAGCAACTTTTTCGTGGCAACAAGATCTAATACATGTGGCAAGTTCGAACTGATGAAGTTGGTTCGACCTTGCTATATATATATATATATATTCGAACCAACTGCCACGAAAAAAGTTGTTAGTGCAGTTATACTCCATATTTACTAATTTTGAATCTGTCAGCTCGTTGTAAGGAGATTATATATATATGGCAAGTTCGAATGACTGCAAGTTCGAACAAGAGCTAATACACGTGGCAAGTTTGAACTGATGAAGTAGTTCGAACTTGCCATATATATATATATATACCAACTGTCGCGAAAAAAGTTGTTAGTGCAGTTATACTCCATATTTACTGATTTAAAATGTTAAGCCAAGAATTTATCAAGGTAACATTCAGTATAAAAGCTCACCTTGGAACCCCAATTACTTTCATTCTCATAGTTGCAACTTGCTACTTGATGGGCTAGCTGTAAAATTTCTTGGGCCTGAATGGGCTTTTTCACATCATGATCCGGGAATAATTCTGGAATTTCGGGTTTCTCGAACAAAGATGGATTCCCAAAGAAAGCCCGACGACAAAAAAAGCATCCAGTTCCAACATGATTGGGCCCACGTAGCCCATCCATACCCACTGGATTAGTATGAAAAAGGCCTTTTATTTCACTAGCATATATATCTGCATCGTTAAGCCCATGAAATCGTTGAGGAAACTGGACGTAGGCTAAATTGGGCCGTAATATTTGGTCCAAGAAATAACATAATGCTCGTTTAGGTGTTGATGCATCGTTAGAGTACATGTCACAATCCAGTGTCAAAATTATTGGTGCATTGGTCATAATTCCCGATACTCGAAGCTATAAAAAAAATTACACAATTAGGTTATTTAAAGGCGAGTAACATGTAATTATATATAAGTGCAAGTATATAAATCAAGAAAAGATTATAATAACTTATTGTAACCGATTAAACCACGTTGATTTTTTAAAAATTATTTAGACTGTCAGTGTACACTATTATAGCCGATCAAACCATGTTGATTTTGTAAAAATTGTTTAGATCGTCAGGGGTCGTTTGGTACGAACACAAGTAATGCAGGGATTATTAATGCAGGGATTGTAGTGCTGAGATTATTTTTTATCAAGTATTTGGTTCATTGTATTAAAAATTAGCTATGCAATGTATAATCTAAGCTTGTGTTTGGTTTAAAGCTGTACAAAATCTTCTTTACAATTATACCCTTGAATATTCTTCTTTCTGTATATAAAGAAATTTAAGAAAAGGTTTTGAGGGGCGGTTTAGTAATTTTAGAATCTTATCCAGGTATAGTTAATGCAGGGATTGGTAATCTCTTGGTTTCCTTGGTATTAGCTAAGCCCTCCTATGAGGTATAAGTAATCCCTGTATTAGGTATGCATAAATTGAATTGAGCAACCAAACATTATATTAGACGGATTAAATTCTTATACAGAGATTATTTTACTTACTACAGCCTACCAAACGGCCCCTCAGTATACAATATTATAGCCGATCAAACCACGTTAATTTTATAAAAATTATTTTACTTACTACAGCTTACCGAACAATATTTGACGAGATCTTACTTACCAAAGCGTTGAGGGCACCTGCTTTAAAATGGTGAGGGGAGCTCTTGCTTTTCTCTCTTGAAAGATAAATAAGATTTGGCATCTCATCACCTGTTATGTCTCTGTCTTTGCCACTTTCCAATAAAACCTGCATCAATATTTTTGTTAATCAAGCTTCTTATTTTTCGAGAGCAAATCTATCAAATTTGATGTAAATGCAACTACTATATTTTCATCGGTCTATATTTATAGTTCAAACTTTTAAAAATATATATATTTGCACGAAATTTGCTCCTATTGTTAGAAAGAATAGTAAATATAGTGCAATTCATATTCATAAACTTAAAATCTTAAACTCATCGATATTTATCACCACATCGCAACATATATAAGAGGAGTTTGCTTGATTTACAATTTGATCTGAGTCCAATGACAAATTCAGGATTTTAATGTAATGGGTGCTCGCCTGTTTTTAATTATGGTAAACATATAATATAAGTATAACTGATACGTAATATCTGTCTATAACTTGAAGAATAGAGTATTCTTATACTGATGAGAGATAATATATATCCCATAAAATTAGTAAATAATTAAATTTTTTTATTAAAAGGAAAAAGATAACAAGAATAAAAGAAAATAAGGAAAACCACAAAAGGGAAAGTAACGGAAATAAGGAGAGGATCTTCTAATGGTAAATAAAATTATTTCAGTCAAGTTTTGATTGTCCGACATAAAGAGCTAAGAGTGATCTTAAACCCTCTCTCAAAACCAAAGCATCCAGCCTTAAGTTTTGCTTGTGGGTGCTTATTGTCATTGTAGAGCAAAATTTCAAGAATTTCATATAAAATATATCAGTCTTAGACTCTTAAACAATGAGTGCTTCAGCACCCACTCTATTAAACGTGGATTTGCCCATAGATCCGACTTTGTAGTAAAATATATCAGTCTCAGACTCTTAACCAATGGGTGCTTCAGCAGCCACTCTATTAAACGTGGATTCGCCCATGAATCCGACTCTGTAGTAAAATATATCAGTCTCAGACTCTTAACCAATGGGTGCTTCAGCACCCACCCTATTAAACGTGGATTCGCCCATGAATCTGACTCTGTAGTAAAATATATCAGTCTCAGACTCTTAAACAATGGGTGCTTCAGCAGCCACTCTATTAAACGTGGATTCGCCCATGAATCTGACTCTGTAGTAAAATATATCAGTCTCAGACTCTTAAACAATCCATGAATCTGACTCTGTAGTAAAATATATCAGTCTCAGACTCTTAAAGCACCCACTCTATTGAAATCCGCCCATGGATCCGACTCTGTAGTAAGATGATTCATTTTAGACAAATAGAGAGTTAATATATGACAAATTAACCTGAATAATAGAGGGATGATTATGTCGAGTAAATCCAGCAGTCCAATATTTGCTAAAAATTTGACGTTCTTCCTCGTTGTTAATATAATCTTCCTCCACCTTTCCCCTCTCAACCACATTTTCTATCCTCGTTTTCATGCTTTCGTACATTAACTGCACAAAAAGATAAAATTATTAACTGTTAAATTCCCATGACACAAAGAGCGTTTTTAGTATAAGCAAAGGGCAGAATAAAAATAATAAGTTGCGTCAGGTTTGGGAAGGTAATCTGAATCACTATCCATACAATGCGGCACTGATTTGCTGACCATAAGGAACTTGACTCTGCCCCTAAAAAAAAAAGGACGAAAAAATCTTTGATCTGGGCTGGGAAGGGATTGGAGTCGCTTTTCTTTAGGACTTTAGTCCGTAACAAGGCTCGAAGACCTCTCCAATAAGAACTATGACATTATTATCGGCTATCGAAATTTATGAATCAACACATGATTACAACAAACATGACATATATAGTATATAATTAAATTCGTTATTTTGCGATATATTAAATGAGTGATGACAAAAAATATGTGATTCTTGCCATGGCTATAACGTCAGAAGGATTGAATTCAAAGTAAAATGACAAAGAGAAATAGAATGAAATATATGCAGATAACTGTTGAAACTAAATAAACTTAGGCCTAAGACTAGTCAAGAAAATTGTACAAGTTGCTTATCCTACTGCTACGTACACAAAATTAGCTAGTACTTTTTCTTGTCCCTACTCTCGGGGCGAATCTAGAAGTCCAGTTACGAATTTATCAAAACTTTATAATTTTTATTCAAACTGTATATTAATATCAAAAAACTGTATATTTATTAAATATATATAAATATAAAATTTATAATTCAATTATTAACAATTGAACCTAAATTTTAGAATCCACAAAATTGAAATTCTATCGTCGCCTCTGTCCCTATGCTCTTTCAATGATTGCTATAGACAATGAATAAACCAAATATATTACTAGAAATTAAGCTAGTGTCTTTTTCTTTTCTTTTTTAAATTATATTTTTTTGTACCTTTCTCATTTTTGTACTGTATCATTTTGATTTTATCATACAAGAAGAGTAGTACAATGTGAGCTGTCTAAATCCCCATCTCTGCGGATATTTAACATACGTCGCACATGCTTGCAGAAAAAGTAGGGATCGTTTGGTACGAACACAAGTAATGCAAGGATTAATAATGTAGGGATTAGTAGAGATTAGTAATGCAGGAATTAGTAATATAGGGATTAGTAATACTGGGATTATTTTTTATTAAGTGTTTGGTTCATTGTATTAAAAATTAATTATGCAATGTATAATCTAAATTTGTGTTTGGTTTAAAACTATATAAAATATTCTTTACAATTATACCCTTGATTTAATAATTTTAAGTCTTATCCATGTATAGCTAATCCAAGGATTAGTAATCCCTTACTTTCCTTGGTATTAGTTAATCCCTCATATGAGGGATAACTAATCCATGTATTAGGTAGGAGTAAATTGAATTGACCAACCAAATATGGTATTGGACGGATTGAATTTTTATACGGGGATTATTTTACCTAATACGGCCTACCAAACGACCCCTAAAACTAATAATAATAAAACTTTATATTTAAAATATCCCATTGTAGTCAGCCGACACATATTTTCAAGAACTACGGGCATGCACCAATAACTTAAACCTTAAAACATATATATATATATATATATATATATATATATATATATAGTGGCGGATCTAAGATTTTAAGATCGTGGATGCTTACTCAGTGGCCATATAAAAAATTGATTCATGCAAGAATCGATCTCTAACCACTTTATATTTGTGCACTCTATTATCACCTCTTAACCAAAGCACCCAGAAGATTTTTTGTTTAATGATCGTGCTTGCTAGTTCTTTATACCAGTATTTCCTGTATTTTTATATAATTATACAGAATTTGCGTTGGAGTTAATGAATGCTTCAGCACCCGGCACAGTTAACTTGGACCCGCCCCTATATATATATATTTATATATATAAAGAGCTTTTATATTTGTTTCAATATTTTACATATTTTGTCTCAAAAAACTGATCGAAATAAACAAAAGACAAACAAAACGATAAACATATAAATGAGCATTTTGCAGACAAACAAGCATATTTTGTTTAAATCAAATTTAATCTAATAAGTACTCTATAAGAGTAATGCATACATATGTTTCCAAATTCTAATCAAATTTCAAATGAAGAAGGCAAGGATTTGTTGAATACTTTAACCTACTTACAATATATTATAGAATTTTTAAGTTATTATGCATAGCTATTATGTACAGTTACCTGTAATTATCTCTTAGATGACATATTGATCGTGTAAAATTCTTTTACACAGGATGTATGGAAATGCCAGGGGAAGATCTACATCGATCGTGTCGAGTGCTGATGCATTCATTAAACCCGACGCAAGTTCTGTATAATTATATAGAAAATACAGAAAATACTGGTATAAAGAACTAGCAAGTAACCATTAAATAAAAAGTCTTCTGGCTGCTTTGGTTAAGAGGTGAGAATAGAGTGCACAAAGTGGTTAGGGATCGATTCTTGCATGAACCAATTTTTTTATATGGCCGGAGAGTGAACACCCACGACCTTAAAATCCTGCATCCGCATATGGGAAATGCTATGTCAAAGCTAACTGTTCTCATGCAAATTAGATCGAAATAGCTGAAACTAAAACTTAAAAGCAAACCAAAATACATACCTTAATTTTCTGTGTCTCAGAATTTTCAGAAAAATTAGAACTAAAATACGCATCTGGACACCTTTCAACTATTTTATTCTCCCTACAAAATGGCAACCAAAATACAGCAAATTTTGCAGCTTCCATAAAAGCAAACAGCGTAAGCTCAGAACCTCCATCATCAGAAACATAAACTGAAACTTTCTCTATCGGATAATCATACGCCATAACTGATAACGCCGTATTCACGACGTTTAACGGCGGCTCCTTATAAGGATCCGCCGTGCAAATAAATATGTCAAGTGACGGAAAATTTTCGTCACTTAAGTTTTTGAGTTTTTCAGGATATTCAGTACGTGTTAGTAGACGCATACGAAAAGATTGAGTTGTTGACCACATAAAAGCTAGAATTGTATCGGAAATTAATATTGAAATTGATATGAAGAAAGAGATAAAGGAAGTGGAATTCAGGAGTTTGAGTGTGTGGTTATAGAAAAGAGCTAGGATGGCAAAAAGGTAAATAAGTGCAAATGCACGGTTGAGGATAAGCTGTAGTGGCTTCACTTTCAGGGAGTGAAGACCGCCGTTGACGGTGGTGGTTGTGGCGGCGCCGGTGGCTGTGGTTTCCATTTTTGGGAGGCGCTGATGCAAATTGTGTTACTAGGGTCGATGGACTGATACTGGTGAGCACTGAGCAGCCTTGCTATTTATAGCAAATTGCGTACGTGTTTAGAAAATACTTTAATTGTATTAAAAATAAATATTAGAAAGTTGAAAGATAAGTTGTGTTTGCATATAAATTTTTAAATTTCCATCTGTTTCAATTTAGGTGATATAGTAATTTTCTAAATATTAATGTTAAAATACTGAGTTGAACTAATTCAATTTTAACTTCAAAGATTAGTTAATTAAATTGACTCTTAATAAACGAAATATATTATATAAATTAAAATAAAAGGAGCAATAAGTTTTCGGATAACGAGACATGTTATTTGTTTTCTAAATAGATTATAAAAGGAGAGAATGTAAAAAAACAAATGAATACAGTCAGACCTCTCTATAACAACAACTCTATATAATAGTCATTCGCTATAAAAGTCAAATTGATTTCGGAATCGATTTTTATATTATGTTATAATATATGTCATCTATAACAGTACTTCATTATAACAGTCAAAAAATATCGGAACAAACGAAATTATTACAGAGATATTTGACTGTATTATCATTTAGCAAGTCTAAAATGTTATAGGTTAATTTGTTCAAAAAAAAATTAGATTCTCTGCGTTCCTTTGATATGTTGGACCATATCTCGATAAGAAAAATCATGTTTTGTCATATGTATTACGTAGAAGGAATCCAATAATTCAAGCAGTTAATATATTGAATGTCTCTTTCAAATTTTTAGGGAAAAACACATTAAATTCATCTATTTTATCCTGTTTTATGCAAATTAGACTTAATTCTTAGCTACACCACTAGTACCAATTAAGTCTACGGGTTTAGTCCTTTTATTTTTATCTTAAGTCGGTGGTGTTCGGAGCAACTTGCAAGTAAACTGATTTATGGCGGCACCTATGTAGATGCTATTTTGATATCAGAAAGCAAAAAAAAAAAAAATACAAATATATTAACTTAGCAACCAATTTTAAGGAGGAAAAACTTTAGATGAAAATAATTGAACACTCGACTTAGAAAGTTCTGAATGATAAATGAACCTTAGGTCTAACTCAACCCCAAAAGCTAGTTTATGAGATGAGGATTGTTCAAGACCATATAAGAAGATCGACCAAATACCTCAAATCCCACCGATGTGGGACAACTCAACACACCCTCTGGAGCGTGGACAACATAAATGGGGGTCCAACATCGGTAGCAATAATTGGGATGAGCCTGACTCTGATACCATGATAAATGGACCTTGGGCCTAACTCAACCCCAAAAGGTAACTTATGAGATGAGGATTGCTCAAGACCATATAAGAAGACCAAATACCTCAAATCCCACCTATGTGGGACAACTCCACACACCCCTTCATGCCCAGGCCTGTACTCTGGAGCGAGGAGAACATAAATGGGGGCCCAACATCGGTAGCAATAATTGGGATGAGCGTGACTCTGATACCATGATAAATGGACCTTGGGCCTAACTCAACCCCAAAAGTTAGCTTTATGAGATGAGGATTGCTCAAGACCATATAAAAAGACCAAAGACCTCAAATTCCACCGATGTGGAACAACTCAACACTGAATTTGCCATTGGTTCATCCCACCAGCATAAGTTGTCATTGTAATCCTGCCATTAACATTGCAGTTTATTGATCTAGTCAATTAGTTAAACATTATCTCAGGGTTTACAACTTAAACCCAACACGAAATGTCCTAATAAAGAATATATATTTGTCAAAATTTGATATGATTAATAGCCATAAAATATAAGTGATTATGATCAACTAAGAAACTGCAACTAGTTGCTTTCAGGTCATTATTCATCTCTAAAATATTATATTAATAATAATATACTATTAATCTTCATTAAACGGAAAAGAACATCTTCACCTAAGCTTGTTTTGAGCAGTTTTATTGGCTAATTGTAATTAACGTAAAAGATAAAAAGGTCACATGCATGTCAAAGAATTTTGTGATTCTCCCAACCACGTGGATTGACTAGAATTGGTCATCAACTTCTTATTATTGGTATTATATTAATTAAAGAGACGGACTAAAGATTTAAATATTAATTTGGCGTTTAAGATTTTTAGCACTAAATTTATTGTATCATGAATTTAGGTCAAACGTTTGTTGAAATTTTTATGTATTTTTACATAAAATTTATACCCATTGTCTCAATACTATTCCCTCCGATTCATTTTAATTGATTTTTGGTTATTTTCACACGTATTAAGGAATCCACCTTTTAGCATTAATTAACAATAAAATTTACAATATTAACTTTAATTTATTCATTAAACATATAACATATACGCATAGGCTCTTTATTCCAATGGTAACTTTGGATAAAAGAAATTAATTCCTTCTTGATATCTGAAAAATTCAAATATTATGGACTATAAAAAAAGCTAAAAAATCAGTTAAAGTGAACCGGAAGAAGTACACTTAAATGAACTCGATACCGAAATACTCGACCCACCCTCGAATAATGTCTATTTAAAAAAGCATTATGTTTACTTCGTTATAAGCAAATGAATTTTATTAGGTTTGTTTTGTAATATTTAAAATAACAGGCGCTTATGTTTGCATATACCTACTCTAGAAGGACGAATGCTGTTAGGGGAGTGCATAATAGACCAGCTGAAGACGGAAGAGTGAACGTTGTCGAGCCTAGAGCCCGAAAGCTCTAAAGATAAATTCAAGTCGGAAACATAGCGGGAGTTCTCAAGCTTAGAAGCAATTATATTATTATGAAGTTCTTATATATAGTGGTTGGAATTTTATGCCAAGGAAGTATCATTAATCAGGTCAATGAGACAATGAGTTACATCGTACCGCTTGAGATGTTATAGAAAATTACTAGGTTGATGTCTAGAAAGAATTAATAAATAATAATATTGTGATTTTTTAGACCAATATTTTAAGGTTATTACATGAATGGATAACTAAAATCAAGAAAGTTGATTGCATCTAGAGGAGATTTCTTAAAAAAATAATTTATGATTATTCCAAGAAGTCAAAATTGGTGGGCTTGTGCCACCTAATAACAACAATTTATCTTTTAAGTTTATGTGACCTCGCGGATAGAGGAATTCGAACCCACGGTATTTTTACAAATATTTTAATTTTTAATAATATAATAAATTTTAATTAATTAGACCTTTTTATAATAATATTTTTATATAGCAATCATTTACTATTAAAATTATATTTTTCTCGAAATTAATTTTTTATTATATTATAATATATATTCTTTATAATAGTATTTCACTATAACAGTCAAAAAATATCGAAATAAATAAAAATATTATAGAGGGATTTAACTGTACTAATCTCTCAATGTTTTGTCGATCGTGTTTCTCTCGATTTATCATTTCCTTCTATTATGCGGACAAGTCCTCACATTTATGTAGTCACATTCCACACATAAGTATCATTTTTGTTTATTATAACTATATACTGTGTTTTCCAAGAAACTAACACAATAATATGAGATAAATCATGGCATTATACTAAATATTCAATAATAAAATTATATAAAATAAATATTGCTAATTAATTAGCCATAATGAAAATTAACATAATCTAAAAATACTATATAGGTCATGCTAAAATAGTTATAGCTAATAAGTACTAATATTAACTACATAACTAAGCACCAAAGAAAAAGATAAACTAAGTTATGCATTTTCATTATAAAGTAATGTAAAACTAAAATAATTATCCAACACTATCGTCATTCCTAGTATTGAATTGAATTTCTTTTATTAGCATTAGTATATTTGAACTTGTTTGAGTTACTACACTTAGGGGCAATAAAATTTATTTAGCATTCAAGAATGTTAAGCCTAAACTTAAAATAATACGTTAAAAGATAAACTGTGAAAAAGTTTAAGAAATATTTATAAATTAAATTATAATAAATATTTATATTTATAAAATATTTTTAAAAATTATATAAATGTACTATTTGGTTGGTTTAGTTTCGGTTTGACTTTTTTTAGTTAAAACCAAACCAAACCAATTATGGTCGGGTTTTATTTTCCAATGCCAAACCAAATCAAACCAAACCACATCGGATTATTTTTGCCGGTTTGACTCGAATTATCGGTTTGGTACGGTTTATCAGTTTTCTTTGTTCACCCCTAGTTTACCAAGTACTTCAACCTAAAATGCATCAGTCTTCTTGTATTTAACCGAACATATAATTTAATTAGACGGCGTTTTGGATATAAATAATAAATGACAATGTTTTTTTTTTTGGTTTCTTATTGGTGTCGAGAGCTCCGACTAATTCGGATACACACCGCATATAAGGTCGTGGCTTATTATAGGAGAAAATACTCTCTATCAAAATTTTTTATTTTCATTACTCAAACTCAAAATCTCTGATAAATCGATCATATCCATTCCATCATAATTCTTATTAGTGTAAATGACAATGTTTAAGTCAAGTCCAATAGTGTTAATAAAAACCAAGTGGTTTTTCTATTAAAAGTAAATCCAATAGTGGTCCTAAAAAGATTGGCTTCTCCAAAACATGGATTTATTATCAAGATTGACAGATATTTTGGCACCTACTTGGTGTCGAAATTATGGAAATATCGTAAATTATTATATTTTTAGACAAAAAATAGTATTAATTTATTGGTTTAGTTGAGTATTATACTTTTTTTTGGATTATTGTTACTCGTCATTTTAATTAAATCATATTGTAATGTACTATATTGTATTGTATTGTATCGTTTTATGAATACAATGTTTGGATAAATTATATTTTTTATTATTATTAAATAACAATTTGCTGTTTGGTTGACTGTATCGTATTGTTCTGTAATTGGCAAGTTTACTAAAATATCCTCAATTGTTTTAAATATTTCATTTACCAATGTTAAGGATTTTTGTTTAAATTTCAATAGTTTATAACTTTTCTTGCAGTAGTGTTTAACAATATTATACTCTATGAAAGAGTAATTAAATTACTTAATTATGTATATTTGGGTGTATATTACTTGGTGAATCACATTAGAAAGTTAAACTGATCATCAAGTATTTATGTTATACAAATAAGAATTGCCAAAATAATCATACATAATTTCAGAGTAATAGGAGGTTAACTACTCAAATAACTAGATTTAGTTGCAATAAAACAGGAGAACTAAACAGATAATAACTGATAAAAAGAATAAGAAAAGAAGTACCTGTAACTTGAAAACAAGAACAAAAACTTGGATTTTTTTAAAATTATTATTAGAATAAAAAATAATAGTAAACAATGATAAAGAAACGAACGAAGGGGTTAGCAAAAAAAGATAAATAATAACACTTTGCAAATTTGAAAACAACCAATATTATAAAGTTAATTGGAGATAAAGTAATTAAAATTGGAATTAAGTGGAAGAAATAATGAAGCAACAGGAAGGCAAAACCTAGATCTGACGTTGGAGTTGGAAGCGACAGAAGGAAAAAAGAGGCATCACGTAGGTTATAGAATTATATTTGGGATGACGTCTTATAAGAAAGAGACTTTTCTATTATTTAAAATGAAAAGGTAAAATAGAATTATAAAGTAATAATTTAGGGAATAATCTATATTATTATAAAAGTATGAATATAATGTTGGTTTACAAAAATAAACTCGTAATATTAAGCATAATAATTCACAATAAAAGGGCACAACCGGAATTCTAGATATTAGCCTTGTACTCCTGTTAGTTTTAGGACATGATACACGTTATGAATTTTACATGATTACCTTTAGGAATCCTATTAGTATAATCTTAATACTTGGAGCCATGTAATCCTATTACTTTTAGGATATACTCCCTAAAATATTCTATTACTAATTTAATTTGAAAACTTATTATATTGTTCAATTACTAATTCAATTTGAGAATGTATTATATTGTCCAAATCCATTTAAAATAATAGCGTTTATATTATTATAAAAGCACGAGTGCAATATTGATAAACCAAAATAGCCCTAAAATATTAAACAGAATAAATCATAAGGAAAGGATATAACTGTATTAATTTTTTTTCGGACTACAATAACTTCAATGTTAATTTTTAATATTTAAAATTAATAAAATTTTATCTTTTTAATTCTTATTAAAAATATATAGGAAAGTTTAATAAAATCAATTTCATAAGAATCCTCCTTATTGGGTAATACATTATCATTCGATAATATCCAGTACTAAGAAAAAATAAAAGTAATGTTAAATTGACTGCATAAAGTTGAAATTGAGAGAAAAAATCCCCACGATAATATAATTTTATATTATAATTGAACTACTTTCCTACTCAAATAATATTTTGTTATTATTAATTTTTCGTATAATATTGAAAAATATACCTAATTATTAAAGAACAACTAAAAAAACTTTTAAGAATATAAATATGTTAGAAAGAGAAAGAAAAAAGTTAGTAAGAGTCAATACCACTAATGATTTTGCAAACCTAAAGATCTAAAAGTGAAATGTCATATCGATCCTTTTACTCTTTGAAAATAAAATTTATGGTGGATAAAATTATAATTATGATTAAATATTCAAAAAAAAGAGATGAACTAACATTAAGTATTTGAATCAACAGAAAATAAACTATTTTTATGTTAAGACCAAATAATCAAAATTTTAATTAATTATTTAGCAAAAGAATTCATTGTAATTATTTTATAAATTCATCATATGAGTAAAATTATTTTTCAAGTTAAAAATATCTTAGGGTACATAAATTTTTTCTATAGAAAGAATGTTAGAGATTAAAAAAATTAGACCACAAAGTAAAAAAGATTAATATAGTATTAAAAAGACTATACAACTGATTGAGGAAGCACAATCAAAGTTAAATTCTGAACAAAAACAAACTTTCAAGACTATGTTATAAAGAGTCGATTCTGGTATAGCGGCATTATCATTTATAAATGCCTCCGCTGGAATGATAATATTCCTATGTCATGAATTACTTGAAAATGTCAGATCAAGAGGTATGATACTGTTAGCAATAATAACAAGTGGTGTACCATCAATAATTTTATTATGAGGTCGTACGACTTACTTTAGATTTGATATACCTCTTCAAACAACTGAAATAACCATCACAAATATATCAAAGCCGACCAATAGTGCTAAATTTATAAGGAAAGACAAATTGATAATATGGGATGAAGGGCTTATGGCTACGCGCCAAAGAATCGAAATAATTGCCTAGAGTTTTAGAGATATATTAAATATCAATGAACAGTTTGGTGGAAAAATAATAGTTTAGGAGGTGATTTCTGTCATGAACTATCAGTAGTTCCAAAATCGACGAAAGGAGAAACTGTAAAAGCTAACTTGCCAAAATTATACTTATGGCCTCAAATGAAAAAGATTCAAATGACAAGAAATATAAAAGTAAGAATAGATCCAACATTCAATGACTTCTTGCTTCTAGTCGAAAACGAAGAAGAGTGCTCAATAAAAAATAATTTGGTTCTTGCAGACCACTTGGTTATCAACCCCAAGGGTAATAGTAGTACATTTAATAAGAAAATATTTTCATCATTAGATTAAAACATAATTTATCCAAATTAAATGATAGAGATTAAAGAGCTATCTTAGCTAACAGAAATGAATATATTGATTAACTAAATAAAAGGTTGATTGCTAAGTTTTATGGTAAAAATAAAATATTCTTTAGTTTTACCTCAATAGAAAATGATCGATACCAACAAGTACTGCCAAGAAAAATACTTAAATACTTTAATATCAAATGACTATCTACCATCCAGGTTTTTGTAAAATTTATCTTACGTATAATGTCATCATATATATAATAAACTAAGTTAAAATTGATCTTCCATTGCATATAGGTTGATTTTGAAGAAAAATATGTCTGTTATGCTACTGAAAAACTTAGCTCAGCTGAATAACTTATGTAATATTACACAGTATATAGAAATTTTGACAATAAAGTCATGCATGCGGAAATTATGATACCGGTCAACGTGCTTTTAAGTATATGTTTATCTCCGAAATCAACTTTCTTCTTCCAAAACTAAAGAATATCCTTTTAAATTTGTGTAAAAATAGTTTTTAATATGTTTATATTTTGTAATTATAATAAATAAAGCACAAGGACAAACATCCTAAATGTTGGACAATATTTACAACAATATATCTTTTTGCACGAATAACTATATGCTGCACTTTCAAGAGGGATATTAATATCGACAACAAAAGTTCTGGTTATGGCGGAACAACCAAAGCATTAGACGGAAACATGCACACAAAAAACCATCGTATACAAAGAAGTATTCGGTAAAATATCATCCTATTAGATACCTTTAAACTACAATACAGAAATATCTAATTAACATGACTAAGTATATCGTTTTTGTAAGTTTTGATGATGTCCTTTCATTTTGAATTCACGTATTATGCTTATGTAATAATATTTTTTGATATTTAGATGATTGTTGTATTATTATTGTCACGACCCAATTTAGGATTGTGACTGGCGCTTAAGAGCAAGTGCTCCCAAGTAAGCCTCATCAGAAATTTTATAGAAAATCGGACAGAGTTTTCCCTGTTTTTGGACCATCCCAAAAAACTTTCCTGTCTCAAATTAACAACCAAACATCCTAATATTATACAGAACAGTTGACAACTAGTTAATTAACCAATACAAGTCTCCACCATAACTAAACCACCAACTAACCACTATAAATACTAATTTATCTCCAACTTTGATAAATGAGAACGATACTCAACATAAGACTATAATAACGAAAGAATACGCATAACTACAATAATGACTATGGAGCGACTCTAAGAGTTCAATGAAAAGACCATAACAATAAGTAAAATCTCTGCCCACGCGAAGAAGTGCGAGGCTCACCGAGAAATATCAACCTGTGCACTCTAATTTAACGAGATCCTCGCCTGCGTCAACTGCTGTCTCTATAAAAATAATTAGCGGGGAATGAGTCGCTAGCTCAGTGAGTAATAACACTTAACCACAACCTTTTTATTTGGGAACAAGTCAAAAACATGCTAGTATCTCAAAGATAAAATAATATAAAAATGCCCTTTAAGAAACAATAAATAATTTTCAGTCTCAACACGCTTTTCTTGTACTAAAATATAATTAATAATTCAGTAATAAGCTCGGTAACCACTGTATAATATCAGTATTCATATTTTGGGAGGTTCCAATGAACGGATCATGTAATCGGTATAACTGTGGACTTCTTTTCCAGAAGTCATATATAACGGTAGTCCCTACTCGAGGAAAATCGGTAATGGTATGCTAGTTCTACCTTCCTACTAGCGAGGGCTATAACGGTAATCAGTAATTACAAGGTGCACCAGGTCTAACAAACCCGCCGTTAGCTACGGGATCCTTCAATGTCTACTCCCATTTATACTTGTCTTTGTAATCCGTATATACTCGTAGAACTATTTTAAAAAAATATAGGGTATTTCAGTTCTTATCAAATCATATAATTTCCTTTCGATAACAGTATATTCAAGTAACCGTAAAACAGATCTAGTGACAACGAAAATATTTAAAATCACGGTACTCATCTCAAATAACTATTTCGGTTTCATATCGAGTAAAAGACTTGTCCCACATGAAACTCAAAATAATCGGTAACATATTCATATTAAAAATAATGTATAAATCATGCAAGTTATGAAAACACAAATTGCGATAAGATTACTACTTACAGTACTCGTGTCAAATATCAAACTCGTCATCTCGAGCGATTCGTACAACTTCCTCCAATCAATCTAATAGTTGCAGCTTGGAATTATCAAAAGAATACGTGCAAAGGCAAAATATAGCATCATCATCCACCGTAAGTCTAATTAGCTTCTCCATGTATATCAATACCAAGCTCAGCCACATTTGAAGAAGTACTGCTTTTCAATCCAAATAGAAGTAGATAAAGTGGTTTGTCTCATGAGTTACATAAGAGCAGAAGTTTTTTCCGACAATGCAATGCCAAGTAGGACCGTACTTCTTATCAAACTCCTTTTTCCTCTGAAATTCTGTCTCTTTCTTCTTCTTTTTTTCTTTTTAGCTGTAGCTTTGATCTTCTTTTAGTTAAAGTAGGTTTCTTTCCCTTTTTATTTTAATTTGATTAGTTTTTTTTTAATTTTGTTTTATTAGTTTAATTTGTTCCTTTATTTTTTCTTTTTATTTTAGACTTAAATTATTTTCTAAATATCCAATATATCCTCACTTAAAATATTGGGATATTACAATTATATATGAAATTTCTCTTATTAATTAAACCATCATGTGTCATTATTAATGTGCAACGCACGTTTATAGATACTAGTTAGAAAGAAAAATAGGAAACAATCCTACCACACCAAGTCGGTGTTTAAAAAAATGAGTTTTATTGTTCCAGAATAATGGATTTAATAATACAATACAACAAATTTTAACTAAACAATCAAAACAAATATTCTTTTGGGATAACAATACAATACGATACAATGGGTAACAACCATCCAAACAAGCTCTTAAGTAGAAAAGACCATGAGTTTAGTTCTACTTCATCGCAATTTTTAACCGAAGAGGCTTTCTCAAATATTTGCAAAAACAATGTGCTAGTTGAAATTCGAATCTTCGACCTCTTAGAGCAAAATCAAGTATAACCAACATACCAAAAGATAATTTTTATCAAGTAGTGTCATTTCTTCTACTTATTCGTTTTCTCACAATAATAATACATCTAATTAATAAAAAAAATTCGACGAAGCGGTATTGCGTGACACCCGATCCGCCCTGCAGCTCTGTACGATCGTCAATTGGCTATTATTGTATGTGACATAAAATGGCGAGTCCCTGCAGTGTCAAAGAATTATATACTTTTTGCTTTTTGTTTAATGCATATCTTTTGTGAAAGTGTTGTTTTTACACATTGATTATTGTTGATTATTAGTTAAGTAATTTTAATTTATTTCATTTTTATTTTTATTTAACTGATATTTTATAGATTATGTACGGATTTAGATGCGAATCCAGAATTTAAACTCTATAAGTTTAATATTTGAGTTTTAGCATTAAAATCATTATATTTTAAAGTTACGGGTTCATAGTTACTATTTGTTGCGATATTAATAAATTTTTACACATAAATTATGCTCCACATCAAACGTAGTGAGTTCAGATGAACCCGGTACTATAAGGCTAGATACGTTTCGGTGCAGATTATGTTTGATTATATACATATTATACATAGACTATACATATATTATATATATGTCAGCTATTTTTTAATTTAATCAGTTGGATAGACGGTTAATTAGGTTAATATTGAAACCATTATAGAGGAAAAAGACCTTTAAAGGCGTATATAGCCGAACCAACAGATTTTCGATTAATCCATAAAATTAATGAATTCAACATTTTTGATGATGTGGGCCGCGATTCCCGCCGAGATGTCTACATATCACGAGATTTTCGGTCCTTCCGTTACGCAAATCTGATATTTTTACCATAAGATATTTTACCCGGATCGGCCTCGACAATCTCGTCTCGGACGCCTTGACTTCGAGCTTCGTCCTGATGACGTCCGATCTCGGACTTCCCTTCTCAATGTACCGGTCTCGACCTACCGGATGACTGTCTCAATCGACGCCGGTCGTCAAAATCCGAAACCGGTGCCCCCTATGCAAGTGATCGTATTCGACCCCATACAACTTCCAAAAGAGAGATAAACATTTAACATGCTTCGATCAATTGACTTACGTCTACGGCGGAGCTGAGCAATCCACTGTATAAAAGAGAAAATATCGAGAGAATAACCTCACGAAGAGGCAAACACAAGTGACACACTAACACCTGTCCCGTAAAGTTTTTCCCCCTAAGCATGACTCTAAAACCCCCATATGGCTATATTGTGGATACTCCTGAATGAGAAGGGAGGATCTCAATTAATAGAAGTCCAAATATTTCCTAAAAAAAGAACTAGCCAAATATGAAAGAATTATATTTTCCTTTTAAGAACAGAAAACTCAATTATGATAAATATGTTGCCCTTTCCTTCAAGAGATAGAAAAAACAAATATGATATGGTAAGAAAATCAGGATAACACCAAACAATCTAAGTAAATTTCCACTATCTCATTTCATTAAGTTGAACCACAATAACAGTGAACAAAACACCAGACTCCACCATTAGAAATATCATTAACTATTTATAAATTCTAATACTATTTATACTAGTTGTTTCCTGCACTCCATTTTTTCATATCTTGACTACAAAAAATGAATATCCTCCTCACCACATTGCAAAACTCTCTTCAATTAAGTAATTGAGCAAATATTATAAGATATGGAAGTAGCAGACGTCTTATGTTTTGGTTATATATTGAAGTCTTGAATTGCCAAAGTAAGTAATTAATCTCTTCATTTAGTCGAGTTTCTCTTAATTTATCATTTTCTTCTATTAATCGGACAATTCATCCAATCTACGTGGTTACATTCCACAGTAAAAATAGTAACTATTTTGTTTACCAGTAAGATGGAGCCCAAATCTGCTATCTTTGTCAAGTTTGAAATAAGATTCTATCACTTAAATGGTCATTCAACTATTTAAAATTATCTTTGTTTACCGTTAAAATCAGATAATAATTAAATTTGTACGCGATTTTAAGAATATGTGATCTAATTTGATACAAAATGAAAAATCAGATTAATATTGAAATAAGCGATAAAAAAATAAATGCAAACCACGCAAGCTGAATAATCCTAGCTTTGGGAGATTAGTCAACTTCGGACCAGAAGTACTTTATCGGTGCCGGAACAGAATGACAAGATCATAAAACCATAAATAACAATATATTGCCTTTTGATATGAGTTACCATGCGTTTAATGAATTGTCAAGTCCCTTTATATATTAGGGGATACCTACTTTTAAGGTATTATTTATTGTTCTATAAAAGGCAAAAGTCCTTGATTTGATTTTTGCCGTAATGACCGATTAGTTGCGGGAATTACGGACCCCTATCGGATAAGTTGGCAAAAATTTCTTTTAGTCCGTTAGAGCTGGGACCGGTTATGCCTTCGGTAAATTCGAAGGCGAATCTAGTGGTTTCGATGATAAATTTTGACAATGCTTTGGGTTCGATCTTAATTACCATATTCCTATCTTGGCTAATTGTGTTGGACATTAGATCAAACTTCGAGCTCGACTTTTACTCGATTACAGATATACTAACCCTGGCCTACCGTTTTGGACGCTGGATCGATCATCGAGTTTGATTTTACCCGTACACAAATAGTCCCCTTGTTTTTTTTAGGAAAGAAGTGACGAGAAACGATATGATCTCTCGATTCTCACTTTGATAAATCATGACGTAAGCGACAAAAGATAATTGAAACGTCCTATCAGTCCAGTCTTCAAGACCTTAAATGTGTGGCAGTTAACGGTCGGCCGCTTCAGGACGTGAATCGCCGTTTGAGAAAACTATAAATACCCTTTTCATTAGAACTTTTAAATTCAAACTCTTGCTCTTGTGCTTTAAGAAAACTTCATCACCCTCATCTTCTGATTTTCTAGCTTAGGTTTAAAACTTCTTCCATTCTGTTTTTCTAAAAGCTTACATAAGTTATCTGCTAATTACACCTCCTTTTTTATCAACACCTTCTTTTCTCCTCTACTTAGAAGCAATAGCGAAGACTTCAAAATCCGTTTCTCAAAAAGAAACCTCCTTTTTTTCGAGACCGTCTGTGAACGTTTTGCCTGTTGTTACTAAAGAACCGACACTGGAACCCCCTCTAAAGATGTTCGTCCCTACGGGGTGTCCAACCGGAGCCGACATTAAGATTGAAAAAACCTCCTCGATGCCGGGTCGGTGCGAGTTGGTCTCGAGATACATATGCTCGGTCACCGAAAATGTCCTCAACAAGGTCAAGGAGGACTGCAATTTGGTCGATAAGTACGTAGTAGTTCCTAAGCCCGAGGAACGATCACCACTCACGTGGAGGATTTTTTAAGTGTTTACACTTATCCTTTCACGCTGAGTCCTTTAGATCCAGTTGTTATAGCCTTT
The DNA here is from genome assembly GCA_002018475.1 of Nicotiana obtusifolia. Taxonomy (NCBI): domain Eukaryota; kingdom Viridiplantae; phylum Streptophyta; class Magnoliopsida; order Solanales; family Solanaceae; genus Nicotiana; species Nicotiana obtusifolia. The sequence continues at coordinate 249,603 of MCJB01018638.1, read as the reverse complement.
TGTAAGAGATACGAGGTGACCCTCAGTCAAATTCATCCTTCGTTCTGGAGTATAGTAATTCTCCTCCGCTTGTGAGCAAGATCGAGGGGTGTCCCTTCACCATTAATCATCTCATGCGTTGTATAGTCCCCGACTCTATCGAAGGAGATTAATCAAGCTTGCACGTCGAGCTAATAAGGCCCTGTTCTCGAGCATCGATGAAGACCAAGACCAAGGCTGGTTAGGCCGATTCGTCCGAGTGAAGACCTCGGATTTAATCTCTGCCGAGTACATGCCATTTCCTGAGAAGTAAGAGCATGTCTCATAAGTACAATATTAGTTTCAAGGGTTTTGTTCATTACTCTTCCCTTCCTTTTCTTTTCTCATTAGTGCCTTGTGGTGGCGCAGCTATCGCCCGGATGCCGGAAGCGGTTCCTCGACTTAAGGGGTGGGTCGAGGGTATTGCAACATAGATATCATACTCCGAGCGTTTGTGGCGTGAGCTTTCGGAGGGCCGATGGAGGCCCGTTCACATGGTGAAATTTTTCTCTAAGTTATTGATTTCACACTATCGATTTCAGACTTGTTTTACTTTCAGTTTGTAGGTTTACCAAAAGATGTCAAAACGAGGCCTCCATCCAGTGATGATGATGTCTTCATCGAGCCCCCTGCTCCGAAGTAGGATAAAGAGAAGAAAAGAAAAAAGTCTCCTAATTCTCCGGGCCCTAAGAAGGATAAACCAAAGAGGCGATTAGTGCGAAAACCCAAGGAAAACACCAGTGCTCGAGCACCGCCTCAGGATTCACTTTGCCGATTAAGAGATGAGTCTGATGGAGAAGGAAGGGCCTTTGAACTGATGGATAACGTGCTGCCTCAGTCCAAAGGTCAAGGAGCTTCCGAGCTGGAGGAGGGGTGAGGCTGACCCTAATCCAGTTAGAGAAACCGAGGAGGGGGGGGGGCGGATCCCATGAGTTGCGGGCAATGCCTCGAAGGAAGCACTTGGCATAATAGAGGTTGCCGAGTCCCCCTCATTTACAAAATTGATGTTTAACGAGGCGCAAGCTGCTAAAGAGTGCCCCACCAAAGGGACTCATGGAACGAATGACTTTTCCGCGGTATCTTTGATGGCGTGGACTCGACGGCCACGGAAGACGCTACCGGGTTGGGAGATTTAGACATACTGAGGAAAAGCTAATCCCCGGAAACAAGCGGGCCCTCTTCGAGCTTGAGATTTGTTTGTAAATTTCCTACTCCGAGTACATATCCCGATAAAAAATGTACCATTATTCCTTTCCTTCCGAAGGACGCTCGGACCCCCCCCCTCCCCCCGAAGGGGTGGCCAGCTATTTTTGATGCCTGGTGAACGAAGATGATCAAGCTAAGATGAACGAGGTGAATGCACCCTGCCTTTTCAACGAAGTGCAACAGGCGTTGAACCGGATAACTTCGTGCTTCCCTAAGTGAGCTTTTTATTTACTCTTAGATTTTTTCGCAGATAAATTTAGCGTTTCTTTTTTTGCTTGTAGGCTTCGGTGTTTCATCACGAGGCTTTTTTGATGTACCGGGATGACCTGAAACAACTTGAAGCCGAAGTTCGAGAGCTTACTGAGAAGAGAGACGCCTTTAAACTTCTTAGTGAGCAGCTCGAAGGGGAGACTAAGAACCTCCGTGCCGAGCTAGAGGTTGCTCGAAGGATCATGCCGACTTGGTCGAGTTGGTAAAAGTTTTCAAAGTGAGTGATGATGAATTTGATTCAGTGACTGATGGTCAAAATCCGCAAGTCCAGCAAAAACTCAATCGGATTGATCAACTTCGAACTGAAATAGATATAATCAAAGTTGAGATCGATGAATGGAGAGTTAAGATGGATCGTCTGGCCTCGGAAAAAGAGGTTGTTCGGGCACAGCTAACTTCGATCGAAATCCAGCTAAAAGCGGCAAAGGAAAGGGCTAAGATCCAGACAAAAAGAGTCGAGGAGCTTCAATTTCGGCTAGGTTCGTCCATCTTAGATCGAGATAATCTGGCCAAGGAGCTTAAAACGGTCTAGTCGGAAGTTGCCATGGTAAAGGCCGAAGCTGATGAAATGGTGGCCCAGTACAAGGCCAATGCCGAAGCAGCTCAAGACCAATCAAAAATATAGTCGAGCATATGAAGTGGCCATCCCGTAGGCATACCTTCGAGGAAGTTCACACTCGAGGTTTTGATTTATTTGCGGAGATTGAGGATGCTAAGGTACTTAAGCCAAGGCCAGGAAGTTGGCCTATCCCGAGGAGGATGATTTCGAGGACTCATTCAGGTCCGAGGGTGGAGAAAACCCTGAATATCCCAATGACGAGGCGAGCTCCGGCTAAGATCAGGATGCTTCTATTTGATTTTACTCCTTTTTGTACTTAGTACGATATGCCAAGGCTGCTCGGCCTTTGTAAAGACAATGCTTCGTAAATACAACATTTCTATTTTTTTTTTTTTTGATAATTCTCGAGTTATTTCCTTTGATTTTCCTTTTATGTTTTGCAAAGATTGAAATTTCTTAGCATTAAGTAATCATGTTTGGACTTCTGAACAGGCTTGGCTTTTGATTTGATTATCTCTTAAAGCATTGTGGGACCCAGTATACGCAGGAACTTTTCCCCGAAATACTTATGCTTTTTAGGATATGACTTGTCGAGAGTGTGTTTGTCGTAAGCTTTTGTAGTCTTGGCTTTTGTTAACTCAAAAATGGATTTAGCCTTTAGTTCGGGCAATGCCAAATAAGCTTTATGCCTTCGGGTTTTGTTAACCCACAACGGCCTTAGCCTTTTAGTTTGAGCAATGCCAAATAAGCTTCATGCCCTCGGGTTTTGGCTGAAATCAAGAATGCCAAGAGATTCGGAGCTAAGGCTAGGAAGCTGGCTTATCCCGAGGAGGAAGATTCTGATGGGTCTGAAGGTTCAGGTGAGTCCGATGATGGCGAAGATCCCGTAGGTGATGACGTGACCCCTAATGAAGACTAGGCCATTTAGGATCTTTTTAGATGTTTTAGCCTTTTGTTTTTTGTATCATCTTTTTGTTGAGGCCATTCGGCCTTTGTAAAAAATTTGTATCGAGGCTATTCAACTCTCGTAAAAATAATTTTTGACATATATATATATATTTGAGGCTTTTTTCCCTTTCACTGCTTTTGAATTTTTTCTTTGCTTTTTTATTTTATTTGCAAATATCAAAATGCCTTAGGGTGAAATAGTTAGGTTGTGTTCAAAGGTTCGAACAAACATTGCCTTTAACATTATTTTGTTTTGAGGCATCGTGGGGATTCGGTGTTATCGAAAACTTTTCCCAAAGTAGTTTAGGTTTATAGTTTGCCGAGTGTGGCCTTTAGAACCGGTTACGAAATTTTTTTAAGGCCTTATTTATGTTATGGGTCTCGGCGTCTTCGATTCATGTTAATATGGCGGTAGCCTTTTTAGTTCGGTTGTCGTCCAGTGCACTTGCTATCTTGAGTTATCCGGTCATGCCTAAGATAACAGTCCCCAAGTGGGGGTGGCTGTGGTCTTTGAAATCGGGCGTCGCCTAGTAGGTATTTTTCCCCCGAGGTCTGATAGCTCAGACGGCCCGAGATTATTTTCGGACGGCAATCCCTGAATGAGAGTGATTGTTCAAACTTGGATTAAGATAGCCCTTGGGTATCTTTAGGGGATCGGGTATGGGAATCTCCTTGAGAAATTCAAGAAAATTTTTAAAGGAAAAGAAGTTTATGTGCGAGGAAGAGACTTCTTTTTACTCTTGTACATGTATATATGTTTTGTGCTAGGGCTCGAGCAGTTTGTGTGGGCACAGTTCATTTGACTGTTTGACCCTTACAGTGAATCCTAATGATCGACACCCTTCAATCACGAAGTTTCTTTCCTGGCTAAAGTCGATATCTGAGGGTAATGCCCCCCAGTGTTCGTGGCTGACCGAAGAGAGGCCTCGAATGCTATTGTGGTCATCGTCACCGATTCATAGCCGGCCTTCAATAGGTAGCACGATTTACTTGTTGCCTCATTAAAAACCTTGCTGGAAAACCCATTTGGGACAAAGCCGGTTCAAGGAAAAAATAGTACAACGAGTGTTTTCAGACCTAGGATCTCGTATCATCCCTTGGTGGTTACCTGCAAGTGTTAGTTTGAAATGTCAAATAAAAGAAAGAATGGGGCCATACCTTAGCAGTTATATCACTTTAAGTGAGTTATATTCCAGTTGCTTAGTAATTGCTCGCCGCTCATTGTTCCGAGCTTATAGGATCCTTTTTCGGTGATCTCGAAAATTTGGTATGATCCTTCCTAGTTCGGACCTAATTTTCCTTCATTCGGGTTTCGGGTGCTCGGTGTGACTTTTCTTTGTACCAAGTCCCGGGTATTGAAGTGTCAAAGGTTGTCCCTTCGATTATAATATCTTTCGATCCGCTATTTTTGGTCGGCCAGCCGGACAAGGGCGGCTTTATGCCTTTCATCTAATAGCTCCAAGCTCGTACTCATAGCCTCGTCATTCGATTCCTTTGTTGCATATCAAAATCTGATGCTTGGTTCTTCGACTACGACCGGTATTAAAGCTTCAGTGCCATAAACCAAAGAAAACGGGGTGGCCCCAGTACTGGATTTCGAGGTTATATGGTATGCCCGCAGGACCTCGGGTAGTATTTCCTTCCATCTTCCTTTGGTGTCGGTTAACCTATTATTAAGGCCTTGGAGTATGGTTTTGTTGGTATATTCAGCTTGTCCATTCCTACTAGGGTGATAGAGTGTCGATAGGATCCTTTTGATCTTATGGTCTTCAAGGAATTTGGTTACTTTGCTTCCAATGAATTGTTTCCTATTATCGCACACAATCTCGGCCGGCATTCCAAATCGGCATATGATGTGGTCCCAAATGAAATCGATGATTTCCTTCTCCTTGACATTATCGTATGTCTGGGCTTCCACACATTTAGAGAAATAGTCAGTCATAAACAATACAAATTGAACCTTACTGGATGCCCATAGAAGGGGGCCAATGACGTCGATTTCCCACTTCATGAACAGCCATGGTTGCAGAACCGAATGCAGCAACTCCTTAGGTTGATGAATCATCGGAGCATGTATTTGGATTAATTACATTTTCGAACAAACTCCTTTGCAGCTTTTTCCATATCAATCCAGTAGTAGTCGGCTTTGACTATTTTTCGAATTAGTGATTCGGCGCTAGAATGATTTTCATAGGTACCTTCGTAGATTTCCCTCAAAACGTGCTCAATATCCCCCGGGCCCATATTGTAAGTGGGCTATCGAATGTTCTTCTAAACAGGGTTCATTCTTCAAACAAGCTAAATCGGGCTGCCTTTGTACGTAGGGTCCTTGATTCTTTCGGATCCGACGGCAGTTTTTCGATTTTCAGATACTCTACATATTTATTCCTCCAGTCCCATGTTAGGCTCGTTGAGTTTATTTGGCATGGCCTTCTTCGACCATGGAATGCATTAACTGGACGACTACCCTCGGTTTGAGCTCATCATCCTCTATTGGCAACCCCAAACTAGCAAGGGCATCGGCCTCATTGTTTTGATCACGAGGCACATGTTGTAGAGTCCATTCCTTGAATCGATGCAATGTTACTTGTAAGTTATCCAAGTATCTCTGTATTCGTTCTTCCCAGACCTCGAATATTCCATTGGCTTGGTTTACCACAAGGAGGGAGTCGCACTTGGCTTCAATCTTTTCTACCCCTAAGCTTTTGGCTAATTCAAGGATGCAATCATGGCCTAATATTTGGCGTTGTTGTTAGTCAATTTCATAGTCCTAATAGATTGTCTAATTGTATTACTTGTAGGTGTCTTTAGTATGATGCCAAGTCCGGACCCTTTTGCGTTTGAGGCACCGTCCGTAAAGAGGGTCCAGATTCTTGAAGAAGTCCCCGAGTTAACCAATAACTCTCTTTCGACCTCGAGTATTAGGGCCGGTGTAAAGTCGGCCACAAAGTCTGCCAAAATTTGAGACTTAATGGCGGTCTGAGGTCAGTACTCAATATCGTACCCACTTACCTCCACGCAATTTTGGCCAATCGACCCGAGAGTTCGGGCTTATGCATAACATTCCTCAAAGGGTAAGTAGTTACGACGCATATGGGGTGACACTGGAAGTATGGTTTTAGCTTCCTAGAGGCGCTTAGCAGAGCGAGCGCCAATTTTTCTAGGTGAGGGTACTTAGTTTCGACCTCACCCAAGGTCCTACTAACATAATAAATTGAAAATTGTGTACCTTGCTCTTCCCAAACTAGGACTTCACTTACCGCTATCTCCGAGACCGTCAAGTACAAGTGTAGTTGTTCGTTTGTCTTTGGTGTGTGAAGTAGCGACGGGCTCGATAAGTACCTCTTTAGCTCCTATAAAACTTGTTGTCATTCTGGAGTCCACGAGAAGTTATCTTTCTTTTTCAACAGTGCGAAGAATCAGTGGCTTTTGTTGGATGACCTCGAAATAAATCACCCCAAGGCGGCTATGCGTCCAGTTAGCCTTTGCACGGCCTTTACATTGTCCATGACCGTGATACCTTCGATGTATTTGATCTTGTCGGGGTTGATCTTGATTCCTCGGTTGGATACCATGAACCCGAGGAATTTACCTGATCCGGCTCTGAAAGCACATTTTTCTGGGTTCAGCTTCATATTGTACTTCTTCAATATGCTGAAGGTTTCCTGCAAATGTTTTAAATGGTCCTCTTGTCGCGACCCAACCTCGGAGGCCCGCGACCGAGCACCGAACCCTGCTTGCAGAGTAACGGCGAACCCTGTACATGACTACCCTTATTATTCATAAGGTGCACATACTTGCCAACACGGCAATAACGACAATATACTTGTCAATTATATTGACATTACCTGTCACAACGATATGTCATAATATAAACATACATTCACCACAACATAACCCACTGGGTTATATACAAAACCATACACACGATACATATGATGCCAACTAGGCGACATAATTACACATAGCCCAACTCCTGTTTATACATACTGACAACTTGTCTAATGAGCCTCTATGGAATTTATACAAAACACTTAGTCGGAACAGGACCCTGACATGCCCAAAATATCTATACATCAAAACATACCCAAGTATAGCAAGTCCGAAAGATGAACCTTGCTATTTCTGCTGGACTGATATGGTAGCCTACTGTGGAAGAGCTTCACCTGTCAATCTATTTGGACCTGCAGCACGATATGCAGCATCCACAAACAAAGGACGTCAGTACGAAATATGTACTGAGTATGTAAGACAGGAATATAAAACTGAAAGCAATAACATAAGCAATACGGTAGGGGTATACAACTCATGATACTAGGATTTACCTCCGAGGGTAGCATACCTTTAACATAATCATTATGGAATTCACTTCCATCATTTCAGAGAATTAAGACATACTTTATTCTACATGTTCATTATATCAAAACATCAAGTATTCATCTCTTTAGTTCATTGTTTTACTAAGGGTTCCTTACCTTTAAACATATCGTTCAATTACATTCATCACACATACGTCCTTATAGGACCACAATCAATACATATGCCTCCATGGGCTCATAATCACAATTACCATTACCATTATCGTCATCACATACAATCACACACATATATGCCTCCTCGGGCTCATAATTATATCATAATTGTACTCATAATCTTAACCTTACCCGGCCATATCAAGCTCGGTCATAATAGTATATGCCTCCTTGGGCTCATACCCGGCTATATCAAGCTCGGTCATAATAGTATATGCCTCCTTGGGCTCATACCCGGCTATACCAAGCTCGGTCATAATAGTATATGCCTCTTTGGGCTCATACCCGGCTATATCAAGCTCGGTCATAATAGTATATGCCTCTTTGGGCTCATACCCGGCTATATCAAGCTCGGTCATAACTACTCGGCCACTACGGCTCGGTATACATTCTCTATATGTTCTCATATATATATATTGCACCTTAAGTGCTAAACAGGCACTGCGTATGCAGTTCATTCAATTATTCCTTCCCTAGATGTGATCATACACATTCAATCGCATTAGATGTGATCATACACATTCAATCGCATTAGATGTGATCATACACATTCAATCACATACAAGTACTCATAGATATTCAATCACACAAGACCTAAGTTCTTTCTTATCATTTTCATTACTTCTTCCTTCATCGGCTCAATCATACTTAGTCATTCATTCGTACATATATATACACATTCGTTCATAACAACTCATTCGTGAATTACATTCTTTCTTATCGTTCTTATTACTCCCTCTTCTTCGATTTCTTATTGCTTGTCATAACATAGCATATGATTCTCATATCAATTGTGCTCATTAAGTAGCACAATTGTAACCAACATCGACATATAAAATCTCATACAATAGGAAGGAAATCAATAAAGGCTTCCTTAGCTTCTAAGAGTAGAATATGTACTTTGAGGGTTCTTTGAGACATTACATAGAACGGGAATCGTGCAAGAAAGAACGGTTTAGTCTTACATACCTGGTGCGTAATTACTTAGCATCCACTTCCAAGCTTATGGAAGAGCACACAACTCCTAAATCTACAATTTAGGAATAACCCAATCGTCATTTCATAGTTACTACTATTCTTACCCTTAATTTCTGAAATTCATGAATTGGTTTCCCTTAATCCCTTCCTTTATACTCTTATTAAACCCATATTTGACACATGCAATCCATTATCTACCATGACCCACCATAATGGTGGTGTTTATCTTGGACCCAAAAGCTTTCATTCACATTTTCATAGATTCTTACATGCATGAGTTGGGTCTCCAAGAATTTCTAAGAAAATGGGTGAAGGAACTTACCTTGCATGTCAATTAATACATATTTCTTCCTTGATTCTTCAATCCTTAAGTCTTGCCTTTGATTCTAGGGTTTGCAGAGGACAACTTTCAGCTAGGCTCCTTCTTTATTTCATCAATGTCGGCTTCCTTCTTCAATTTCTTGCGTTTAGATGAAGAGGAATTAGTTGGGGGTCATGGGTTCTTTGAGAGGTGCTCTTGAGAGTGTTTAAATGTTCCTGGAGTCTTATAAAAATGAAATGGAACGAGTATGGGAGCCTTTTATAGGCCAAGGAGTTAAAACATTTCATTTCAGCACAATTGCCCATTTCGCGACGCTTTAGGGACAATTCGCGGTTCGCTTTTGCACTTCGTGGAACGCTTTTTGGTCGCGAAATGCGACCTCGTGTTCTGCTTCTGTTCGCGACGAGGAGGACAAATTTCGCGATTCGCTTTTTAGTTTCGCGAATCTCTTTCTCGCCGCTTTTCTCGCCTAAACTCTCTGCCTCAGTTCGCGACGTAGAAGGCTGGTTTCGCGAACCGCTTTTCATTTCGCGGTTCGCTTTTTCGTCGCTTTCTTGGCCTTTGTTTTCTGTCTGTGTTCGCGATGGGCAGGGGAGGATTTCGCGGTTCGCTTTTTACTTCGCGAACCGCTTTTTTGGTCGCTTTTGCTTGCCTGGCTTACTGCCTCAGTTCGCGATGGCCCTTCACATTTCGCGAACCGCTTTTCTCCCTTCGCGGTTCGCTTTTCCCTACCTGGCCATCGCTTTTTGCTCATTGTTTCCTTTTCTTAATTATTTCCAATACTTTTTAACATCCTTCTTACTTCTAAGCCCTTACACATACAATATTATACGCCTTTCGTTTTCCCGCCCTTTTTTTAAAAAACTTTTAATATATTTTTCAACCCTTCTTCTTATTCTTAGGCCCATATA
>MCJB01018638.1:203291-231619 GCA_002018475.1 Nicotiana obtusifolia | reverse complement strand
TATATATATATATATATATATATATATATATATATATATATATATATATATAAAGTTTCAATTTAAACGGTTGAACGGTCCGGCAACATTCAAATTTTTAAGAGAGCGTGCGTGTCAAATTAGTTGGGATAGATCAAGATATATTACGCCATACGTCTCATTTTATTTGTAAAGGTTACTACTTAGGAAATTAAATTATGATTTTCTCAAAGAAAATAGATTTAAAACAACTCAAAAACACACACACACACACAACACCACAAGGCACCTACATGCATGGCTTGACAGAATTTCTTGATTTTTAAGCTTAGCAGTTTCTTAAAGGAACTGAGAGACAAATGCTTTGGATGAAGAAGAAAATGCATATTCTGTAAAAAAATTGTTTTATATATTGACTATTCTTGATTATTGATTAAGTAATTTAATTTATTTTTATTTTTATTTTTATTCTTCGGGCCTCAAGGCCAGGCCAGGCCAACCCTACTAATGCTTGTTCGGCCAAGTTTTTTTTTGGGCCAAAAGTGCTTTCGGCAAAAAATTGAGGTATTTGGCCAAGCTTTTAGAAGGAAAAAAGTGCTTTTGAGGAGAAGCAGAAGCAATTTTTGAGAAGCAGAAAAATATAGCTTCTCTCCAAAAGTACTTTTCTGATAAGTACTTTTGAGAAAAATATACTTAGAAGCAGTTTTCAAAAGCTTGGCCAAGCATTAATTACTGCTCAAAAATGCTTTTCAAATTAATTAACCAAACACAAACCGATTCTCACCAAAAGTGCTTTTTTGAAAAATACTTTTGAAAAAAGCACTTCTCAAAGTAAGCAGATTTTAGAAGCTCGGCCAAACAGGCTATAATGCTGCTAGCTAAGTGAGGCTGGGCTTAATAGCGCATGCTTAAAATGAGCTGAAAAGTCAGCCCAATCTTATCAAAGTAGGGGTATAAATTGGGCCAGTCTTGTGGGCCAAGCCCATTTTACGGCCTGTACAATCCATTGAGGCCGTTAATTTTTATCTCATGGGTTCCTTTTTCCAAGGCCCAAAATTTCAAAAAGCACTTAATAGTAGCTTGGTGTTAATTAAAGGATGAATAATTACCCAAATAGCCGCCCACCCACCGGCTTAAACTAAAAATAACCGGTTGAGGTATAATATATGCGTAATTTATGTATTTTATGTGTAATATCATGTTAAATCAATGTATAATCTATGTATATGGCAACAAAAAGTAAACAGTGAATATGGCGGCTATTTGTGTAAAAATCCCTTAAAGGATCTTGATATAAATAACCGGTTGGATTCACTTTTTTTTTTTGGTAGCTGGTATATAATAATTATATACTTATTATACACAATTATACATATTATATATATATATATATATATATATATATATATTGTACATATATCGTCTATTTTTAGTTTAAGTGGTTGGATAAGCGGCTAATTAGGTTAATATTAAAACCATAAAGAGAAAAAAGACCTTTATATACATATACATAACCCAACTAACAGATCTTTTATTTACCTTATTGAGAATGAATAGTAAATCTTTGACTGGAACATTGTTACTGCCTCTTATAGTGAAAAAGAAGAGCGAGATATAAATAAAAGTTTTCTGAATAATGTCATTTCTTGTCTGCACAAAATTCGTGCTGCTATAAAACTGTATTGGGTTGATTGCTCGAGAAGAGTCGGGTCCGGGTACGATATAAGACCGGGCCGCCCCGATCCGAAGGTAATAAGTCGGGCATGGGTATCGGAAGCAATCGAAGTGGGACAAGCGACATCGGCCGACCGAGGCATGTTTCTTAGCAAAGATCAGTTTCGATCGGATATCTCGCGGATTCCTGATATCTCGCGGGGAGTAAATATCTAAACCGTTATAGACGTTAAGCCACCATTCTAGGATATTCCATCCCGTAATTGAAGGGATTTACCTTGTAATTAGACTTTTACCATGTTTAGGGCTCTTTAATCTACCTATAAGAAAGGCATTCGACCTTCACTGTAGGACACAAGAAAAATTGAGAAGAAATACTAAAATTACTACTGTTCACCGCTATTGTGCATCGTTACTGTTCATTGTCACTGTTCATCAAATTTTGTCTATTTTTTATATTTCGTCGCCAGCTATTCACTCTCTGTGGTCTGACTATTCCTTTTGTCTATTATCTTTCAATTATTTACATTATACTTTACATAGTATCAAATTGATTCACGGATCCTTAGCGCTACAAACAAATTCAATTGTTACTTGAGTTTAAGGGTAAACAAAAACATTTGGCATTATCCAATAAATTCTAGCCATCTTTTTTCTTTTTTTGCCATAATATACTTCTACCTGTTATAGCACCGACAACTGAAGTCGAATATACATATGACGATCTTCATGCATGAATAGTCGGGAGGAGAAAAAGGGCGATAGATGATAATGGGAAAGGGCACGACATCTGGACGGGCGAAAGGTGTCACACCATAGAGTGACTATTCCATTTTGTATGAACATTTGCTATTTGATAAATAAAACTAGTTTTAACTGTTAATTTCTTATTAATGAGTACATACAGAAAGGATAGGGATCAAGCAATTTCCACTGTCTCATTTCATTAAGTTGAAGCACAATAACAGGACAATGCATTGTGATACAGAATGCTTGACTTCTTACATTGACACATGAATATTTATAGAATACATAGAACACTTGAAAAACCACCAGACTTCCCCATTAGAAATACCATTAACTATTCACAACTTCTAATACTATTCCTATACTAGTTGATCCTACTACAACCAGTTAAATTACACTTACCTGCTCTCAAAACCGAGCATGAAGTAGCTAAAATCTCGATGATCTTACAACCATGACTCTTCCAACAACCTAACATGGAAGAATGAAAAGGGAGTTTTACGCCGTGCTATGTTAACACTCCTTTTCCTTTAGAGATGACATTTGGAGACTCAAGTCAAAGAGATGAAAAAAATGATTCAACTTAGAAAGCAATCGCCTCATTGTCTGCAGACGACAGAACTGTGTTTCCTGCACTCCATTTTTTCATATCTTGACTCGAAACAATGAATATCCTCCTCACCACATTGCAAAACTCTCTGCAGTAAAGCAATTGAGCTAATAGTATTAAGATATGGAAGTTGCAGACATCTTATACATTGGTTATATATTTCAGTCTTGAATTGGCAGAAAAGAAACTTACAGCCATGGATAATCACCCATAAGCATCATATCTCCTTCATCATCTGTAAAAACCATCTCCCATTTAGTTCGCGGGTGAAGTTCTCCTTGAATTTCAAACATCTCCTCGAGTTCCTTTATAAGCTCATTATATCCTTTCAGTGCGGTTAAATCCACTGCACGACCCACAGCTACCCCTTGCATTTGAACCTTCTCAAGTAATTCCACACGCAAAAAAGTGTTGAGTTTTAATAATATCTTTCAAGACTAATAAATTTGTAATGCTACAATTTTCTGCTTTTTGATTTAATACCTTGGTGCGACTCCGGGTGGAACAAATCTGCTTGCTTTGAACCTCTTTTAGGAATAACTGCAACTGGCCTTGCTTTTGATCTTTGAAATCAATTGAAAGATCGGAGTTTTGATCTGAATCAAAAGCAGGCACTGAGTTTGGAGATGCTCTCTCGGCAGAGACATTAGAAATGTTGGCTGGTTTTGGTAGCGGTGCTTCAGCAGTGCTGATTAAGGTACTTTTCAAGTCAATACCAAATAATCTACAGGTTGTGATGGTATCACATTTTCTATCATAGGTAGGACTAAGAATCGCCTGATTAGTCCCTTTACTGAATTGCGAGGACAAAACGCTTGGAAAACCAGACCAAGCTGAAGCACTTTTACTGTCTTCCGTCTCATCCACAAGCATACTTGAAGAAGTATTTAAATGAGGAAGCCGCCAACCACAAACACTGTCTGTATGAGACGTTAGCATGCAATTAGTACTGCTGTTGATGCCAGTGGTGTTAAATTGAGGCGAGTCAATGGAAGGATTCCAAACTGCTGATGCAATTGAGGATGCAGGTTCTAGCAGCATAAAGGCAAACTAATTAAGAAAATGAAAATTAAATAAACCAACACAAGAAAAACACCATGCTGTTGAGAGTTTTCATTATAACCTGAAATTTTGGTTTCACTATGTGGTCGATGCCTTTTATTCTTCCCTGCCATTGCCGGGACAAGTGGATTCGGAACTGAAACCACAAAAGGTTCTATTTCCCAAGGAGAAACTCTGTCGGGCCTTGAAATGGATGCCGGCTCGTCCCATTGAACCTGTAATGAAGGTAGAAAATGATAATTACCTACTGAACCTAATGAATATTGCTGAACATAAATACTCAACCAACTATATTAACTATATCAACCTTCAAAGATCGCCATGTAGAATCTTTCCACTTTGAGGAAAGATCTTCAATCCCAACTATAGTGCCGGTAAATCTGAGAAGTAATACAGGAATAGCCCAAGAAAAACCCGATACAGGTCAGTATTAAGCAGTTGCCAAATAAACATCTAAGTCGAAGACTTGTTGACATTTATATCTCACTACCTTCTCTCAGGACTCTCTTCTCCTTCAAACTGCATCTTAAATCGCATGCCAACTGAATATCCATGTTTAACAGTCTCTAAGTATTTGTTGAGGCCAATGATAAACTGACTGGTTCTGAAATGTTTTGTCACAGCAGAAAAATTTCAAGAATATATGAAAGATTTAGTATGTTCTCTGGCAGTGAAAAGTGATCTCTACTTTGCACGAGGATGGTAAATTGAAAGGAAATATCTGACAAACACGAGGATGGTAAATTGAAAGGAAATATCTGACAAACCTCGGCTTGTAGTAAACAACAAACAAGGTCTGGGTTGTAACAGCATGAGATGCAGTAGCTAGGACTCCTAGGTGCATGCTCTGACTTGATATCACCGATGATGGCATCGAGCTCTGCTGGCGAGCAAGCCGTCTAACACCAACTCGTAGTTCTCCATTCTCACCCCTAGAACCAACATATCCACAGAATATAATTATTATAAGCAAATCAACACTAACTGTTTTAGAGATATGTCATGCATTGGCGGAGGCAGAAGCCGAGCTACGGGTTCCGCCGACCAAGTAGAGTTTGCTCAAACAATTAACAAATTCATTAAATATGTCCAAATATTAAATTTACAACCAAGTCATTAGCACTTGAAGTTATCGTTCTAAAATCCAGAACCCACACGGTTAAAATCCTGGCTCTGCCTATGATGTCATGCAAATTTATGCAATTAAATTTCACACTAGTAGAAACCACGACTAAAGAGAGATACCTCAAGAATACAAAAGAATCCCCAGCAACTAATCGCTTTGAAGACACAAAGGTACTCCACCCTGTGGTAAGTAAATGTCTCCGAGGTTGGCCTGTTAATTATAATAACAAGAGTGAGTTTTTGATCCTTGCAACGAAATGTTGCAATCACCTTGTCCAGAAGAATTACCTCTAAATATATGTTTAAAGTGCCACTCGGTACCATGAAGGTCTTTCGCGATCAATTCTTGCGTTGGAGTCGGCTGGTTCATGTCCTAACAAAAGGTAACAGCAAGAGAGCTAATGCATCAATTTGTCAAAAGGAGACAAACTGTAGACTATATAGGAAAAGATCAGCTAATATTTACCAGGGGTGGAAGACATTCATTAGCATGTTTCCTAAGAACAGAAAATCCGCCATGAGTGCTCGTATCCGATGCAGTCAAAACTTTGCAGAAGGAATGAACTTTAGGCCTCTGAGGCTCGGGCAGGCATGGATCTTGACTAGCCGGTTCGGCTTGCTAAATTCAGTTACAGCCAAACTGAGTTGAATACTACAACATACAACATAAATTTTCAAAATATGAAAAGAGGTTCTTTTAGCTTCTTACTTCAGCTGCTTCGGGCATCAAAGTAATTTGAGCATAGACCTCATCAGTATCTTGCTCAGCCTACAACAATTACGTCGAAAAATCACTCATCAAATTTGTTTCATCACCCAAAAAAAAAAAATTGCTTGAACCCCACAATTAATATGTCACTGTTTGGATGAAATACTACAATACAAGTAAATATACTGATGAAAATACAGTAAAAGTAAATATCTTTAAATATCAAAAAAAGGAAAGAACAACATACCAGGAGCTGAGTATGAATAACACGACAGAGGATCTTTGGTTTAAGATTGAATGATGGAATTCTAAGATTCAATTCCTGATTCATTGATGCTTCCAACTATCCAAACCAAAAATAAAAAAGGTGGGACAAAAAAGTAAAGACACAATTTTTACAATCCCCATAAATAGTAAAAACCCAAAATAGATACTCAAAAAGAGAAAAATCCAATAATTGACACCAAAGTTAACTCCATAACTCCAAACCAAGAACTTCACTTTGAATCAAACATATAGACCTAAAATAGGAAGACCCAAAATTATAATAAAAATAAAATTTAAAAAAAAAAAAAAAAAACTTACTTGCTCCATGTGACCTTGTGGGAAATAGTAAACTCTTTCTCCTTCTTTTGGTACATCCACTAATGGACCTGCACACAACTTCCATAACTCTTGGTACAGATCATCTTTACCTGAAACATTTCCACCAAAAAATAAAAAAGGGTCCAAAATTCACAAATTACAATTCAAGCACTATAAGAAAACAAAGTAAAAATCAAACCTTTACCTGAAAAATTGGTCTGCTGCTGAGACTGATAACACCCATTATTCTCCATAATTTAAGCAAAGAAAGCTAAACAAAATGAGACCCAAAATTCTGAATCAAGAAAGTAACACAAAGAACATACCAAGAAACTGGCTAGATTCACCACCCCTTTATAATAACACAGTTAAACTTTTGCAAAGCCCTACTATATGTATAGTACTTGAGAAAAACAAGAGCAAACAATAGTACTACTACTGCAACAGAGTAAGAGGAGGGCAGGCAGCTAATAATTTTCCTTTTTGTGAGTAAGGTGAAAAAAATGGGGAGAAAGAGAGAAATGGAGAAAACGCCGTTACAGAGTACACAAAAAACAGCTTAATATATGGCTTGATTTGTTGCTTTTTATCGCCTACTGCAGAGAACGTGCTTGTCTCCTTTTTTCATCTGTGTTGTGTGAGGGAGCAGAGCCTTAGACATGGGGTTGGTTGGTTGGTTTGTAACGCTTGCTTCGATTCACTTTTAACAATGGTTAGTTTTTAACTCTGTAATCAGATTATTATTATCATGGACTGTAATGTAATGAATATCACCTTTCGGGGTGGTTTGATTGGCCGTATTAAGTGAAATAATTCTTGTATAAAAATTTAATTTGTCTAATATCATATTTGGTTGCTCAATTCAATCTACTCCTGCCTAATATATGGATTAGTTATATCTTATATGAGAGATTAACTAATACCAAAAAAAGTAACGGATTACTAATTCTTGGATTAACTATATCTGAATAAGACTTAAAATTATTAAACCGTCCCTCAAAGAAAGCTTGACTACTACTCCAATTCGCAAATATTCAAGGGTATAATTATAAAGAAGATTTTGTATAGTTTTAAATCAAACACAAGCTTAGATTATACATTGCATACCTGATTTTTAATACAATGAACCAAACACTTAATAAAAAATAATCCCAGCACTACAATCCCTGCATTACTAATTCCTGCATTACTAATCCTTGCATTACTTGTGTTCGTACCAAACGACCCCGATCGTCCTTAAACAAATATCTTGGATCAAAATACATTAGTTTCTTCTCTTTTTTTTTAATTGAGTATTCGGTTGTCATATTAAGGTCCGATTAAATCCGGATTTGTAGCGAAAGTCTCACATTAGGGGATAAAATGCTCTCTAATAAAGACAGCTTCATACCCAAAGACTCAAACTCGAAACTTCTAATTAAGGATGAATAAATGCTTATCACTTCACCATAACACTTAGAGGTCGTTTGGTACGAACACAAGTAATGCAGTAATTAGTAATGCAAGGATTGTAGTGTTGGGATTATTTTTTATCAAGTGTTTGGTTCATTGTATTAAAAATTAACTTGTGTTTGGTTTAAAACTGTACAAAATCTTCTTTACAATTATACCCTCTAATATTCTTCTTTCTGTATATAAAGAAATTTAGGAAAAGAGTTTGAGGGACGGGTTAGTAATTTTGGGGTCTTATCAAGGTATAATTAATATAGGGACTAGTAATCCCTTGGTTTCCTTAGTATTAGCTAAGCCTTCCTGTGAGGTATAAGTAATCCAAGTATTAGGTACCCATAAATTAAATCGAGCAATCAAACATTATATTGAACGGAATAAATTTTTATACAAAATTATTTTACTTAGTACAGCCTACAAGCGAGCCCGTATTGTTAAATATCAATTGGGTCTCAGTGTATTTACTGAACAATCAAGTAAAAATTATCAAAATAAAATTTAAGAACTGTGGGACCAGGTTGTTTGGATGACGACAGATTTTGACGGAAAAGTAGAGCAATTGATACTGTACTTTAAGGTTTGTTACTAACGGCGGTAATGTACCGGCCTGCTAATTATGAGTTCTTTTTTCCTTTTTTGGTTTTTTATTTATATTGAAATATTTGCATAGATTATTAGTTTACTATGAATAAAAAGAAATTACAGTTATTCCTACTGTTATTTTTGTTTATATTTTTATTAATTTGTTCATCGAAAACGAAATATTTTTTCTAAAATTACCTTTCTATCAATTATTTTTCAATATTGCAATGAAACTTGACATAGTATTATATCATATTATTGTTACTTATCTTTTAAGATTTTTAATAGTATTTAAGGAATGATATTCTACAATTTTAATTATAAGGAATTTAACGAGAGCAATATTTATCTCTCTTAAATATCTCACTTAATTGATATTTTACTAATTCAAATAAAAAGAGTGAATTTGGAAAAAAAAAATAACAACTTATTTTCTTAAAACACTAAATATTTGAAAACTAACTCAATTATGATTAATATTTATTTTTAATTAGAAGTTTCAGATTCGAGATTTAACGCCAAGAACAGAATCTAATAGAGTATTTTTTTTCTTTAATGAGCCTTATATATATATTAGAGGAAGAAAGTTTGCATTGTGATTAAGCAAAGTGGCAAGCTACTGTAAAACCACTTGGCAACTTATGATGATATTTATGATAATATTTAATTTAAATTGAAAGATAAGATTTTTTATTGAATTTAAATGGAAAGATAATAGATAAGATTCTTTTGAATCTTCATGGAAAGAAAGTGAATATTTTTCAAAAGATACTTCCTATTGTCCTATCTTGACTGATAATTTTTTTTTTTAAAATTGAGTTTAAAGATAAAAACAATAACACTATCTTTACTAATTGTAACTATAAAGATGGAAATATTGTCAGCATATATTATTGATGCTCCTAATAATAATAACGATAATAATAATAATAATAATAATAACAATAATAGTAAGAGTAAGAATAAAAATATACGCAGAAGCTCTTAAAATGTTTGTCTATATTTGGACTAAATACTAAATAAAATAACTATATAAAATTTCGTAAAAGAAAAAATAATATAGAAAAAGGGGGTAATAAAGTGTGAGAGAATTTATAAGTTAATAAATAAAATAAAGGTAATTAATAAATACATTGCAATAATATTATTAATAAATTTAAATATTAATCTGAGCAGCAAAATAAAAGAATCAAAGTAAATAAAATTTTTATTACAATAAAAGAAAAGTCAAATTTATTTATAATATATCTCGGTTCTTTTGAAGTGATAGATAGAGTTTTCAATTGTTTTCTCTTAATGCTAGCACTTTGCTATGCTAAATTAGATAGGAATGGGGATAGGGATTCTTATCTTATAGCTAAGGTATGGAATTTCACCCTTTAGTAATATGTTTTTTTTTTACTGATTGAATTCAGGTAGAGAGAGGAATATTCGATCAAAACTCTTCGTCCGGATCTTTAGTTTGCTCGGCAAGGTAGTTAGAGCCAACCAGTTTTTCATTAAACAAGCATGATAGTCTTCAACTGGACAAAAGTTGTGCGGAAAACTAGTACGAATTGTGCCTGTCATCAAATTCTTGACGCATGACGAGATTACTCTACCCCTGCCTCGCTACGGGTCAGCACCTCGAGTTCTCTTTTTGCTTTTTGTTTGTCACAAACCTCGATTAGGGATCGTTAGACCGAAGCTTGCTGCTGAAAAATGTTGCCAGGCTAGATTATTTCAACCAATTGATTAAGTAATTGTTGGGATCGGTATATACGTATTCATTAAAATGAATCAGATTTAAACAGAGTGAACATTAGGAGGAATACAACTACACTATTTGGGATTGCTATTTACACAAAATAAAGCGAATACAAAGATCAAATAAAAAGGAAATTTTAATTATAAGGAAATTTGTCGAGAGTAATATTTATCTTTCTTAAATGTCTCACTTAATTGATATTTTACTAATTCAAATAAGAAGAGTGAATTTGAAAAGAAAAAAAAAACTTATTTTCTTAAAACACTAAATATTTGAAAACTAACTCAACTATAATTAATATTCATCTTTAATTCGAGATTTAATACCAAGAACATAATCTAATAGAGTATCTTTTTCTTCAATGAGCCTTATATATATATATTAAAAGAAGAAAGTTTGTATTGTGGTTAAGCCAAGTGACAAGTTACTATAAAATTACTGGACAACATAGGATTAATATTTATAATTAACATTTAATTTTAAATTTAAAGATAAGATTTTTTTAATTTAAATGGAAAGATAATAAATAAGAATTTTGAATTTGATAGGGAAAAAAGTGAATATTTTTCTAAAGATATTTCCTATTGTCCTGTCTTAAATGATAAGTTTTTTTTTTAAATGATTGAGTTTAAAGATAAAAACAATAGCATAATCTTTACTAATTTTAACTATAAAGATGAAGATATTGTCAGCACATATTATTGATACTCCTAATAATAATAATAATAATAAGAATAAGAATAAGAATAAAAATAGAACAACTAATTTATATATCTTCTGTCTATTTATTTTCTTAAACCAAATCAATTCAATTCTCTTCTAAGTTTTTGGAAAAAAAAAATAAACCATTTAAATCTTATCCAAATTTCTGAATAGGAAAAGAAAACTTCAAAGACGAAAAAATAACTTGAGATTTTTGTGAAGTATAAGAAATTATACGCAGAAGCTCTTCTGTCTTTTGTCTATTTTTGGACTAAATACTAAATAAAATAATTATATAAAATTTCTTAAAAGAAAAAATAATATAGAAAAAGGGGGTAGAGAAGTGTGAGAGAATTTATAAGTTAATAAACAATATAAAGGTAATAAATAAATATATTGGAATAATATTATCAATAAATTTAAATATTAATCTGAGCAGTAGAATAAAAGAATCAAAGTAAATAAATTTTTTATTAAAATAAAAAGAAAAGTCAAATTTATTTATAATATATCTCGGTTTTTTTGAAGTAATAGATAGAGTTTTCAATTGTTTTCTCTTAATGCTAGCAATTTGCTATGCTAAATTAGATAGGAATGGGGATAGGGATTCTTATCTGATAGCTCAGCTATGGACAATGACCTTTTAGTCCGTTGTTGGTATTTTTGTGCTCACAAATTGTTTCAACTAATTGATTGTGTAATCGTTGGCAGCGGCGGATCCAAGATTTTAAGGTCGTGAGTGCTCACTCTCTGGCCATATAAAAAAGTTGATTCATGCAAGAATCGATCCCTAACCATTTTATATTTGTACACTCTATTCTTACCTCTTAACTAAAGCACCCAGAAGATTTTTTGTTTAATGAGTGCTTGCTAGTTCTTTATATCAGTATTCCCTGTATTTTTAATATAATTATATAGAGTTTGCGTCGGAGTTAATTGATATTTCAGTATCCGGCACGGTCAATGTAGATCCGCCCTTGATTGTTGGGATCGGTATATACGTATACATTAGAATGAATTAGATTTAAACAGAGCATGGTAGAAGAGAAATGCAGAAAGTAGGTTAAAAATTTATTTAATTAGAAAATCATTTACGAAATAATGTTAAATAAATTGTCAATAAATCATCAAGCATGTACATATTAATTAGTCTTTCAACATTAAAATAATTAACGTAATACGTAACTTTAGGTTGATATAAATTGATTCTGTAAGATGTACTTCTGTTGAGATAACAATAAAATATTTTTTTGTAATTTAAATTAAGATATTATTAAATATATTTCTATTAATCATTATTTTATATAGTATTATTTATTTTTAAATCATGTTGTATTTTTGTTTGTTTGTATCACTAACTATATGTGAAGTTATAATAATTAATCTTGGAAAACAATCGAATCGAGGGTTCAGAGGAGAATTGGTCATACAATATTGTGAACTAATAGAGACCGAAATTGGAAAAAGAGTTACGAAACGAGAGAAATAACCAATAAGTGAAAGAACATGAAACCATTCATTCCAAACGGAGCTTAAGATAAAGGAAGCCCTTCGTTCGGACAAGGCTCAACAAGATTCCATTTTAGAGAAAAGTGTCATGATCCGCCACATCATAATGCCACGTAGGTGCTACTTGGCATATATTTTTTCATATGGAAGGATTACATAAGTTATGGACTAGCTCATGGTGGAATATTCTAGAATTATAGAGAATTTCCTTGGGAAAGCTCTAGATATTTATGGATTTGGTAGGAAGACTCTTTTGGAAACCCTTGGAATATTCTAGTCATGTAGAAAATTCTAGAGGGTGTACTTATTTATAAATATAGAAGGACTTGTAGAATAATTATTATTTACACACTAGCCCCTAGGCGATTAGTATAAATAGGGGTATTTTATTTGTAATTCATAAAGCAAATAATTCGAGTTCTCTCTAATACAAAGCTTCTTTGGCAACTCTCTTGTGTTCTAACATTCCCTTAGCGATTTTGAGTGTGGTAAGACTGACCCGGCATAGCAAGAACGTGAGCAAATTGTGCAAGATCGTGAGTGAGTTGTCAAGTGCCGCAAGTGCGCTTCGTTCAAGACTAAGGACGTGACAAAAGGCACCAGATTAGGAGGGTGTTTCTTACCAAATATTATTCATATGCTATTTTTAATTTATAAGGTTTATCATGATCATATTCGCACATCGTACGGGTAAATACTAGTACAATGTAAATAGCATAAAGCAAAATTTTAATACGGATAAAATTCGTATGGAAAAAACAAAAAGAACTAATATTGTCATTATTATTTTTCTGAATATTGTCATTTTTTTATAGACATAAAGTAGGTATTAAATAGGGGTGTAAATATAGTAACGGAGGGTAGGGGAAAAGTGAAGTGGGCGTTAAGTTAAATGAGTGTACCCTCTCTTACTAATTGTCTGCTTCGCGGCAGGCAACAGGGTTGGCTCATCTATACCCGGCACACATTTATTCTCCTTTTCTTCACGCGCCACAATTTCCTTTTTTTAATTTATTTTAGGTAGTAGACAGAGGCGCATCAACGTTGACCGTATCAGTACTGAAATACCTATTAATCCCGACATAAATTTTATATAATTATATAAAAAATACAGAAAATATTAGTATAAAGAACTAGCAAACACCCATTAAACAAAAGTCTTTTAGGTGATTTGGTTAAGAGATGAGAATAGAGTGCACAAATATAAAATAGTTAGGGATCGATTCTTGCATGAACTAATTTTTTTATATAGCGAGAGAGTGAGCACCCATGACCTTAAAATATTGGATTCGTCACTGGTAATAGAGTATTTCTTTTTTAATACTTACTCCGATCCATAATAACTGACAATTTTATCTTTGTCATATTCATTAAGAAAATATAAATTCTTAAAAAAGAAATATATATTTACTAAATTAAATCTTAATTAATTATTATTTTAACACATTAAAATATATAAATAAGGGTCAATTTTAAAAAAATAAAATTAATTTTTTTTTAATTGTGTAAATAAATATTTATTTAGGATTAAAATAAAAGAATAAAATGTTATGAACGAGAGGAATTAGTGTATTTTTCGTGGATTTTAATGCTCATTTTTTTTTGCTTGTTGGTTGGTGGTGGTATTTTGACCAACAGGTGACCTCATCACCCTCTTAATTACTGTCTCAGCCACTATACCAATTGCGTGGGCTCCACCATCAACACGTGACAACTGTTTTTTTCTTGCCAACTCTTTTTCCCAAGTGTATAGTTGCATGACAATTGTGGGTTGCTCAATTGGTAAAAATATCTTCATTTATGACTATTAGGTCTTGGGTTCGAATCACGCTAGAGGAGAAATATGAAAACAAGATAGATCCTTCTAATTTGGGAGGAGTTTAAAAAAAAAAATCACTCTAGAGGGGAAGTATGAAAAAAGAATAGATCTTCCTAATTAGGGAGGGATTTTAAAAAAAAGTGTATAGTTGCATTGAGACCTGATTAATAGCTTTTTTGGCCAAGCAAATAGAAGTGATTTTCAAGAAAATATTTTTTAAATAAATATTTATATTATGTTAATTAATTTAAAAAATATTTTTGAGTATTAATTAACGTTTAGCTAAGCTTTAAAAAACTATCTCTAAATATATTTTTTCTTAAAAATATTTCTTAGAAAAGTACTTTTAAAGATAAAATAATTTTTTTCTGTTTCTCAAAAACTGCTTATGCTTATCCTCAAACTCACTATTTGTTCTTCTACAAGCTTTGCCAAACACCTCATTTTTTTAGAAAATAACACTTTTGGTAAAAAAAGCACTTTTAGCCAAAAATATAGCTTGACCAAACAAATTATAAATACTGATTGGTACTGAAAAGTTTCATAGTGAGAGGTAAAACGTTGCCAAACAAAGGCGACTCTATAATTATGCTCGAACCTAAAATTTCTAGTTAAGAATAAAAAATAGTTATTACTCTACTACAACCCTCGTTAATTTTTTTTCGCAAGTTGTTCTTACAAGTTATACTCCACTTTTTTCGTGACTTGTTATTTTTTCTGATATGATATTAAAAAGT
The DNA here is from genome assembly GCA_002018475.1 of Nicotiana obtusifolia. Lineage (NCBI taxonomy): Eukaryota > Viridiplantae > Streptophyta > Magnoliopsida > Solanales > Solanaceae > Nicotiana > Nicotiana obtusifolia. The sequence continues at coordinate 216,583 of MCJB01018638.1, read as the reverse complement.
TAAGTGGCATAATTAATGAGAATATATATAACCATTCAATATAATTTGGGAAACAAGTGTAATAGTTGTTGTACCAAAATGGGTAACAAACCTGCTATTACTTTCTCGTTAGTTTGCTACAAATAAACTAATTAGCAGATACCAACTATTTTTTCTATGAACTATCGACATGTACTACTAGTTCGGTCTACGACTCTACTTCGTACTAACAGTGGCGAATTCAGAATTTTAAAATAGTACTCACTTTTTAACCAAATAAAAAAATTAATTCATGCAATAATCGATCCCTAATCACTTCATATTTATGCACTCTACTCTCACCTCTTAACCAAAACACCTAGAAGACTTTTTGTTTAATGGGTGCTTGTTAGTTTTTTATACCAGTATTCCCTGTATTTTCTATATAATTATATAGAATTTACGTCGGGGTTAATGAGTGTTTTAGCATCCGCCACAATCAATATAGATCCGCCCCTGCGCACGAATTATTGGTCCAAGATACCCGATACTTGTGATGATGCATATAAATTTATGATATTTTATTATTTTCTATGAGAAAAAATATGAAATCATGTACTTAACTATTAGAAAAGGAAATTACTAATTTATAACTTTCATTTTAACTATTTTTTTGTATTTAGTATGTCACAACTATCGAGTGAGAATAAATTAGAAATTTTAACACAAATATTTTGTAGGATATTTATTTTTTTCTAGTCGTTATACATTATTTAAACGGCCGAGTGGAAGGTTAGGTAATTTTTTTTTATAAAATAAATATATATATGAATACGAGTAATGTTTATACAATGTATTATTATCTTAAAAAAGAAGGTGGTCCTAATTTTTGGGGGGCGGGGTACAATGTATTATCTGAATTTCTGATATATCCACGTAGTACGTACTAACAGTAGGACACGTGGCAGGTTAGTCATTGTCAAGTGTCTGCTTGGTTTGGGACCATTTTTATGTTGGGCCCTACATGTTGCTCCCTCTGGGCCTTGGGAGCTGCGTTGCCACTAGCGTAACGACGTCGTATTATGCCTGCAGGTAGTACGCTTTTATAAGGTGAAAGTCTAGTCAGTTTTCGAATTAGTAATTAAGAAATAGTTATTATTTGTAAAATAGTAAAAAGTAGTAATTATTTTGCTATACTACGAAAAGTTCTAACATAATATACTGAAGATTAATATACTTATATATAAACTTTTAGTATATGATACTGAAATTTCAATATATTATACTGAAACTTTAATATATTATACTGTAACTCTAGTATATTATGGGTGGATAATTTTCGGATTTGGAGAGTGATTTCGTTGCCACAGCGCAACGACGTCGTATTATGCCTGCAGGTTGATAAGGTGAAAATCTAGCTAGTTTTCGGATTAATGATTAAAAAATAATTAGTATTTACAAAGTCATTAAAAAAGTAATTATTATTTTGTTGCAATACGAAAAGTTCCAACATAATATACAGGAGATTGATATACTTGTGTATGAACTTTCAGTATATTATGCTAGACCTCTAATATATTATACCGTAACTCCGTTATATTATGGGGGAATATTTTTCGGATTTGGAAAGTGATTTCGTTGCCACAGCGCAACGACGTCGTATTATGCCTGCAGGTAGTACGTTTTGATAAGGTGAAAATAGCACGGATTAACAAGTTTTCAGATTAGTAATTGAAAAATAGTCGGTATTTGCAAAAGCACTAAAAAGTAATCACTATTTTGCTGCAATACGGAAAGTTTCAGCACAATATATTGGAGATTGGTGCACTTGTGTATGAACTTATAGTATATTATGCTGAAACTCCAGTATATTATATTGGAACTTCGGTATATTATGGTAGAATACTTTTCGGATTTAAATAGTGTTTTCGTTGCCACCGCGCGACGTCGTATTATACCTGCAGGTGTACGTTTTGATAAGTCATATTCTGTAAGTCCAATGCCAGTCTGCTCAACGTCCTTTTGCTAATTCAATTGTACCAAACACAGTTGTATAATAAATAACGTGGTAATTTTTATTTTTATTTTTAAAAGAAAATCACTTATAAGTCTTTTAATTATCAAGATTACGATATTAACTTCGGTATAAGTTACAAATTATATTTTATTCAATAATTAGTTCTAATTTTAGTTAATACCAATGTAAAATTATACCAAAATTTTGTTATTATCTATCACATTTAAATGTGAGATTATAATTTCCAGCATTATAATTTAATGATAAACTTGTTCTGAATTAAAGTACCCTCTAAAACATAATTATTAAAACCTCAAAATTATTTGAAAAAACACCCCCAAACTACAAGAGGCTGATTCAGAACTTGAAAGTAATTGGAATATCTGTCTGATAATAATTTGAGCAAATGTTGTTGTCAATATCGAACTTAGACAATGCATTAAAAGTCAAGTTGTACCCTCTCAGTTTGACTAATATCTATCCATCGTTTACGGTTAGGACTAATGGGGTATCTAATCACATTCGCTCCCCTAGCTTTCTTCTCTCAGTGTCAGTGTCGGTCCAGAAGAGTGCTTTCGCCGTTGGTATTTTTCTGATCTCTATGCATTTTACCGCTCCACCGAAAATTCCCTTTATCGCTGCCGTACTTCAGCTTGGTAGTTTTCATCGCTTGTCCAGGATTGAGCCCCGGGATTTGACGGCGGACTTAAAAAGCCACCTACAGAAGCTTAGGAAGTTGAGTTCAAGTTTGAGCACATGGTATAAGCCAAAGATCCCGGAATGACTCTAAAAACTAACGAGATGATTCTGTTTAAACCAGACATTCCTCGTAGCATGAATCTTATTGCGCCAATTAAAATATATATACTTATTATTTAAGATTATACAAAGATTTTTTAGGAGTTATCGAAAGCCAACAACCCCCTACTCAAATAATAGATCCGCCTTTGCTTGAGACGGTAACTGTTATATATTCTTGGAATAATTTTCTATATTTATGTACAAGACGTTTTTTGTAGTAATATTTTTATTTGTAGAAGGTTAATTGTTAAGATGTTATATATATTGAAAATCTGAAATTCTAACTCTGCGACTTTCAGGTTCGAATTAATCTTTTCTCTTTGGAATTATTTTTCTTCTTGTTTCCCTAGGCTGATTTACGAGATTTTTTATTTTTTAAATCTCTCCCAAAATAGGAGGATCTATAGTGTTTTTACACTTTCCCTTCAGCGTGACTCAAATTTAAGGCCTAACGGTCGTGGGTAGAGATGCTTTTACCAACTGAACAAGCCTCATTCGTCGATTCACGAGATTGAAAAATACCATTTGCAGAAATTAATTGATTTCTTGGATCTTACCACTGAATTATCCCGAAGAATATACTACTAATCTGTGTGTGCTTATTTTGACATTTTCTACATATGTCTACGTTCAAAGTTTAGCTTCATGCTGCTAACCAAACCCAAATTTATATATTCATGATTATAACCCATAAAATAAAATAATGATAACATGCACTTAACGATCGTTTGGTAGGCTGTACTACGTAAAATAATTTTTGTATAAAAATATAATCCGTCCAATACAATATTTGGTTGCTCAATTCAATTTGTGCATACCTAATATATGGAATACTTATACCTTATAGGAAGCTTAGCTAATACCAAGGAAACCAAGGGATTACTAATCCCTATATTAACTAGAATTGGATAAGACCCTAAAATTACTAAACTGCCTCTCAAACCCGTTTCCTAAATTTTTTTGTATACAGAAAGAAGAATATTTAAGGGTATAATTATAAAAAAGATTTTGTACAGTTTTAAACTAAACACAAGCTTGGATTATATATTGCATAGCTAATTTTTAATACAATGAACCAAACACTTGATAAAAAATAATCTCTACACTATAATCCCTGTATTACTTGTGTTCTTAATAAACGAACCCTTAAGTCAGTAACCAAATAAAATTGAATGAACTATGATTTTTTATAAAATTATTATTTCACATAAACCGCATAAATAGTGGGAATGCACAAGTGATTAGTAGTTGTTGCGAAGTCACTGAATTATGTCTTGTCAATATTTCACTCGAGAGACAAATCAATTTACATGAATGTCTTACATAGGATCAGTCCGAGGATCTTTCGAAAACAACAAATCAATTTCCGATGAGTTGTTCATTGGAAATTTATATATTTTTTTCTGTAGTGAGATCTCTTAAATAATTCTAATCACCCCACCACATAATTTGATAGTAGCTCACATATAGGTAACAATGAGTGATGAACCTGTAGAAATGGTAGCTATGGATAAGAAGAGTCGTCCTTCCGATTATATACCCGCAGAGCTAGCATAGAATTTACGGGATCAGTCAAATTCAATAGTTTTAGTCCAAATTTTATGTTTATCTTAAAAAATTTATTGAATATGGACGAATTAATAATTTAGAACCCAATAATTTAAAAGAATTATAATTCCGAACTAATAAATTTTAAATTCTCACCGACTCTACATATATATATATATATGTATATATATATATATATATATACATATCTATATATATAATTAGGGCAACGTTCACTATGGTGAGAACAAGAGTTTTGCCTGGTTTCCATTCGAATGATGGCATTTGAATTATTGTTCCCTTGAGTACAATAAGCTATAATTATTTGATACATTGAAATATTTAATTTTTGAAGAAGCAAAAAAAAGGAAAGGAATAAGTAACCTGGGAGGTACATTCATGTCACTGTCCTAACTTTCTGTATCCCATCCCCCACGCATGGCCCAAAAAACGAGTGGGGTGGTGGGTACAGTGGCATCATATTTATAGATTTTTTTTTTTTTTTTTTTTTTTTTGCTTTTCATATGTTTCGATACATATACATGGGTTCGACTAAAGTTGAATTTGCGCTGAAAATTCACATTAGAAAGTAAAATAATATTCCCTCTGTTCATTTTTACTTGTCACGTTTTGATTTTTCACGTCCTTAAGAAATAATAAATGAAGTGCATAATTTATCATGATACTTATATTAATTGATGCATATTTTTAACTATTTTGAGAAAATGATTTGATGAGTCGCTAAAATTTTGCCCTTTTGAATGTATTTACCCCTATGAACCTGATGCATACAAGTCTTTCTATTTGTTGGAAGGCTTATACATAATACATATAACCAAAGTAATGCGTTAGGAGCAGCTATTGAATCTCGTGATGGTGTTTGGTTGAGACTGGCTTTGGAATTACCAGGGGAACTGGCAGGAGCAGCGGGCAAACTTTTCCACATAGAGGTTTCAGCTACTTAAAGCAAGAGTGCATCCAAAAATTCGAGAAGAGTGCTCGGCCTTGGTTGAAACAATTATAGTGTCAATGGACCGATTTCACTAGCAGAGCACTTTCTCCAATGTACGCAAACAGAGATGCCACTTTCAGTGATGGACACCGGCCCTTGTGTTAAAGTAGCATTGAGTTTCGCTTGGAAACCGTCAAGTTTCTAGTTTCCAAATAAGTGGTACCCTTTCTTTAGAGTCCGGTAGGTCAATTAAGTAGCCTAAATCTCTTCCTTATCTGCTGCTCTGTAGCTGCCTTCCTCGCTTCGTCTTTGGCTTTCAGAGTTGTGAACTAACCTCTTCCTTTTACAACCAGACAGCTGACATATAAGCTGGGCATCTAAAGAACATAAGATCCTAGCTGCCGCCAAGCATAAAAATCATATTGTCAACTAGGGAAATTAGCACAACCAGCATCTCAACAGTGAGTGGTGAGTTTCCCTTTTTTTCTAGGTAGGTATCTCTTGGATTCGGACTTTGTTCCAACAGCTGCCTTACGTGAGATCCTTGCCACTTGCTCCCCTCTGATTTAGGACTCAGGATTTGGCCCGAATTGTTCGGCAGATTCCCACGCGTTACGAATCCATTCGCCACTTTGTTCTCAACTCTTCTCACCTCCTGGGCCACTCTCTTTTCTTTGTCCAATTCCGTCTTACTAAACAAGACTGACTTCTTACCAACCCGCGAATGGTTGTGATGCTGGACCAGGTACGAAGAATGAATCTATATCTGTGCAGGGAAGTTGCTGGCCGGCGGTCGTTCAATTGTCTTTTCCAGCTTTGAAAATCGACTAAGTGTTGCGCCAAGCCTACTTGTGAAGAGAAGAGTCCTCGTAAGTCAAATTCTATATTGCAAGTGCAAGTCGACGTTCCTGATATGAAAGTGAAAGTGTGAAAGGAGACAAGACTCACCTCCCCCTACCTTGTCAATCACAACCGTCGCACCTGACTTCTATATCCCATTATCCATAGATCTCCTTCCTTTGATGAGTAATTAATGTTGTCGATATAAGAGAAAAAAAGAGATGTCTTCTCTAGATATGTTAAAAGTGTCAAGTAAAAGTGAAAATCTAATTTTAAAATACTGGACAAGTAATATGAACGGGAAGTATCTAAACAAAGGTGACTCTTTGCTCCTTTAATGGGGAATGGTAAAAAAAGAAACAATTGTAGACTCCTTAATTTGTTATTGTATTCTCGATTTTGTTTAAATTACATGTTGCTTTAATTTAATTATCAACAAAAATAAGCTAGTAATTAAATTTTTAATTAGATGGAGAGTCGACCTTGATTTTAGTAAATTTTAGTTGGCAAGTTTGGCAATAATTTGACATTTAAGGGGGTTTTGTTACATTTAACATACTCGATATGTCATACTAGTTCTTTGTACTTTTATACACACCACTCGTCACCTTCTCAACTTTAATTTTGAGGTTAAGGATAATATTGACTTATTACAATATAGGGAGTGAATTATCCTTTATCCAACTATTGTTGAGTATTTTATCGACGAATAAAGTTGTTTTTGCCCCCTCTCATATAAGAGAGAGAAATAAAAAAAAAATCATACTGCATAGCTGCTGTATAAATAATAGTCGAAAAATATTTAAATTATATATATATATATGTACATTATGTATGTTATATACAAAAATTATATAAATTTTATATATATTTTTTTGACTACCAAATATAAATAATTTCTGATGGGGCTAGGTGATTATAATCCAAATAAAATCTCACGTAGTCAACAAATATTTTTAATTGAGGCCCCTCCCCCACTCCCCACCACCCAAAAAAAGGTGGCAATGCTACTTTACACACACATACACACACACATATATATACATATATATATATATATCGATCAAGATTGTATCATTATTTAGTACACAAGAATCAAAATTAAGGGATTCTATGATATGAATTTTTAGCCTTATAATTATGTAGATAATTAGCTGTATGGTAGACCTTTTACCCAAGCAAGGAGCTTGTCAGTAACTAAGAGTACTGCGGTGCTCTAAAATTCAAACCATCAGACAACCTTCAAATCATATATATATATATACACACACATATATAATGTATGAATGCATATATATTTTCTATGTGATGTTCGGTATCTGCCGTAAATATTGATATAGTATTATCGAACTAAAGGTACTTTAAATGTTGCGATGTAATTAATTTATCAAGGTTTATCAAATGTTCTAACGCTAAAAATATTGCAAAATATATTAATTAGTTATAACTTTAGATTATTTGTGATTGCAATATAATTTTTTTGACTGTTTTTAGTTAGTTGGTCTAAAAACTACTCTGTTTACTTTTAGTAATTTATAAATGGACAAAGAGCATTAAACCCATATAAAAATATTTTTTAGCCTCTAATGAATGATGACCCACATTAGCATAATAAATTAATAACACACTAATATAGGCTTCCTAGATTAGGCTGTTAATTAAACTTTACTTCGACTTTTTTTTTTCTTTTTCTTTTTAGTTTTTATTATACAAGACAAAAATATAGGGACAAACCAATAGTATTCTATTTATGTGCATTCGTGTGTCTGCTACTTCACAATGTTGATAATTATGTAATTAAAATTCAATTAATTATGCTTAACTTTAGCGATTGACACCTGTATGATTGTACTTTTTAGTTAGGAGTTAAAATTAATGATTTTTTTCAATGAGAGTGACCATTCTTTTTCTGAAGAGGTGATATTCGCATCTTCTTCTTTTTTTTTTTCTCCAATTTAATATAAAGTATGGGGGTACGGACAATACATAATTTATTACCATTGTTTTACAATTTTAAATGCCCAATTGCCTATTTGGACAAGTGAGGCTTGCCCAGATGGTAAAAGCATCCCACCCACGATCGTTAGGTCGTGGGTTCAAGTCATGCCGGAGAGGAAGTGTGGAAAGATCCTTCTAATTTGAGAGGAGTTTAAAAAAAAAATACCCAATTGAGTTTTAATAAACCGTAGACTGAAAAAAGAATGACAGCTCAAAATACGGGAGTCAATATATAATTGCTCTTATTAGAGTCACGCTGGAGGAGAAATGTGAAAACACTATAGATCCTCCTAATTTGGTAGGGGTTTAAAAAAAATGTCCAATTGAGTTTTATAAAACGTAGACTCACCATGATTAATTATCAACAAAAAAAAGATAAAAATAATTGCTTTGATACTAGTGAAAAAGGAATGATAGCTCAAAATACGAGAGTCAATATATAAGTGCTCTTATTCGAGTCATACTAGAGGGAAATAGTAGAAACACTATAAATCCTCCTAATTTGGAAGGGGTATAAAAAAATACCAAATTTAATTTTATAAAACGTAGACCCACTAGGATTAATTAACCACAAAAAGATAAAAATAATTGCTCTTATATTAGTGAAAAAAGAATGACAGCTCAAAATACGGGAGTCAATATATAATTGGTCTTATAATTGCTCGTATTTGAGTCACGCTGTAGGGAAAGTGTGAAAACACTATAAATTCTCCTAATTTGGGAGGGGTTTAAAAAAAAATGCCCAGTTGAGTTTTATAAAACGTAGACCCACCAGGATTAATTAACCACAAAAAAGATAAAAATAATTGCTCTTATATTAGTGAAAAAATAATGACAGCTCAAAATACGAGAGTCAATATATAATTGCTCTTATTCAATCACGCTCGAGGGAAAGTGTGAAAACACTATAAATCCTCCTAATTTGTGAGGGGTTTAAAAAAATACCCAATTGAATTTTATAAAACGTAGACTCACCAGGAATAATTAACCACAAGAAAGATAAAAATAATTGCTCTTATATTAGTGAAAAAAGAATGATAGCTCAAAATACGGATTGCTCTTATTTGAGTTACGCTAGAGGGAAAGTATGGAAACACTATAAATTCTCTTAATTTGGGAGGGGTTTAAAAAAAATGTGCCAAATTAAATTTTATAAAACGTAGACCCACCAGGATTAATTAACTACAAAAAAAGATAAAAATAATTGCTCTTATATTAGTGAAAAAAGAATGACATCTCAAAATACGGGAGTCAATATATATTGCTCTTATTTGAGCCACGCTGGAGGAGAAGTGTGAAAACACTATAGATCCTCCTAATTTGGGAGGGGTTTTAAAAAAAATGCTCAATTGGGTTTTATAAAACGTAGACCCACCAAGATTAATTAACCACAAAAAAGATAAAAATAATTGCTCTGACACTAGTGAAAAAAGAATGACAACTCAAAATACGGGAGTCAATATATAATTGTTCTTATTTGAGTCACACTGGAGGGAAAGTATGGAAACACTATAAATTCTCTTAATTTGGGAGGGGTTTAAAAAAAATATGCCAAATTAAATTTTATAAAACGTAGACCCACCAGGATTAATTAACTACAAAAAAAAGATAAAAATAATTGCTCTTATATTAGTGAAAAAAGAATGACATCTCAAAATACGGGAGTCAATATATATTGCTCTTATTTGAGCCACGCTGGAGGAGAAGTGTAAAAACACTATAAATCCTCCTAATTTCGGAGGGGTTTTAAAAGAAAATGCCCAATTGGGTTTTATAAAACGTAGACCCACCAAAATTAATTAACCACAAAAAAGATAAAAATAATTGCTCTGACACTAGTGAAAAAAGAATGACAACTCAAAATACGAGAGTCAATATATAATTATTTGAGTCATGCTGGAGGAAAAATATGAAAATACTATAAATTCTCCTAATTTAGTAGGAATTTAAAAAAAAATAAGTCAAATTGAATTTTATAAAACGTAAACCCACCAGAATTAATTAACCACAAAAAAGATAAAAATAATTGCTCTATTAGTGAAAAAAGAATGACAGCTCAAAATATGGGAGTCAATATATAATTGCTCCTTATTGAAGTCACGCTGGAGGGAAAGTATGAAAATACTATAAATTCTCCTAATTTGGGAGGGGTTTAAAAAAAATGCTCAATTGAGTTTTATAAAACGTAGACCCACCAGAATTAATTAACCACAAAAAAGATAGAAATAATTGCTCTTATAGTGAAAAAAGAAGGACTGCTAAAAATATCGGAGTCAATATATAATTGCTCTTATTCGAGTCACGCTGGAAGGGAAGTGTAAAAACACTATAGATACTCCTAATTTGGGAGGGATTTTAAAAAAATGCCCAATTGAGTTTTATAAAATATAGATCCATCAGGATTAATTAACCACAAAAAAAGATAAAAATAATTGCTCTTATATTTGCGAAAAAAGAATGACAGCTCAAAATACAAGAGTCAATATATACATTCAATTTTTGAAGGTGAGTTCAAGCATCAATTTTTTAGTTTTATAATTTAAATAAATTTTATATAATTATTAATTATTTGAAAGTACGATAAACTATATTACCTTATCATAAATTATATTCTTAAACTATTCTTGAACAAATATAACTTATATACATCTATAGTGTAAAAAGGTAATTAACACTATCAGGTCACTCAAAACATATCTACAAGCAATCATCCACAAAAAATGAGATTTATAATCTTAAAAAGAATATAGATTATAATAGGTAAAAGTAAGCTGCAAATATTTATGTATATATATAACTACTTGGAAGTACAAAATTTAGGAGAAATGTACTTCTCAAATATTTCTACAACTTCCATGCCCAACTTAGTTTTATACTATATAACTAACCACAAAAAAGATAAAAATAATTGCTCTTATATTTGCGAAAAAAGAATGACAGCTCAAAATACGGGAGTCAATATATAATTGCTCTTATTTGAGTCACGTTGGAGGAAAAGTGTGAAAACACTATAAATTCTCCTAATTTAGGAGGGGTTTGAAAAAAATACGCAATTGAGTTTTATAAAACGTAGAACCACCAGGATTAATCAACCACAGAAAAAGATAAAAATAATTGCTCTTATATTAGTGAAAAAAGAATGACAGCTCAAAATACGGGAGTTAATATATAATCGCTCTTATAACTGCTCTTATTCGAGTAACGCTGGAGGGGAAGTGCGGAAACACTATAAATCCTCAAAATTTGGGAGGGATTTAAAAAAAATGCTCAATTGAGTTTTATAAAACGTAGACCCACCATGATTAATTAACCACAAAAAAGATAAAAATAATTGCTCTTATATTAGTGAAAAAAGAATGACAGCTCAAAATACGGGAGTCAATATATAATTGCTCTAACTAGACTCACGCTGGAGGGGAAGTGTGCAAACACTATAAATCCTCCTAATTTGGGAGGAGTTTAAAAAAAATGCCCAATTGAGTTTTATAAAACATAAACCCACCAGGATTAATTAACCACAAAAAAGATAAAAATAATTGCTCTTATACTAGTGAAAAAAGAATGACAGCTCAAAATACGAGAGTCAATATATACATTCAATTTTTGACGGTGAGTTCAAGCATCAATTTTTTTAGTTTTTTAATTTAAATAAATTTTACATATTTATTAATTATTTGAAAGTACGATAAACTATATTACTTTATCACAAATTATATTCTTAAACTATTCTTGAACAAATATAACTTATATACATTTATAGTGTAAAAAGGTAATTAACACTATCAGATCACTCAAAACATATCTACAAACAATCATCCACGAAAAGTGAGATTTATAATCTTAAAAAGAATACAGATTACAATAGGTAAATGTAAGCTGCACTATAACAATTAAAATTTTGTACGATCGAGATGTATATATCCTCTTCATGGATTCACGAAAATATACAAAAGCTCTATTTGCCTCATGCAGTACCAGACACGAGATAGATCTTTCAAAATAACTATATATATATATATATATATAACTACTTTGCGTTTTGGTTAAAATACATTAATATTCACTTGGAAGTATAAAATTTAGGAGAAAGGTACTTCTCAAATATTTCTACATTTTCCATGCCCAACTTAGTATTATACTTTTGGGTCTTTGTCAGTGTACTTATCTGTTAAAATATATGCACAACGCTAGAGGGGGGGTGAATAGCGTTTAAGGAATAATTGCAAATTTTCGCAAGTAAGATATACAATTGAAGAATAAGTGCGAAAATAAGATAGCAAGAATATAATTGCGGAAATATAAATAGAGAGCGTACACCCAGATGTATAGTGGTTCACTACAACGTGTAGCTAGTCCACTCCTCAAGATCGCACTTGAGTATTTCACTATCTCTGTCAAGCTTACGGGTGCTTAACAAACCGCTACAACCACAAAGACTTGATCACACAAGCTTTGCAAATGTTAGACTTGCGGGTGCCTAACCAACCGTTCCACAAAGACTTGATCACACAAGCTTTGCAATGTTAGACTTGCGGGTGCCTAACCAACCGTTACAATCACGAACACTTGACTCACACAAGTTCCGTGAACAACAAGGAAGACACTCTTCCTAACAACAAGGGACAACTTCCCTTAAGTGTTTGACAACACAAGTTTCACTCGAATTACAACTCTCTCAAGAGTAGATGAAGTGAAAGAAATATAAGCTCAAGAATACAACTTATGACTTCAAGAAATGGCTCAAAAATTAGCTCAAAAGAGTATGAAAACTTGAAGCAATTAATCTCTTGATTTTGGATAATGTGTTGTGTTCAAATGAGGTTTAAGAGGGTGTATTTATAACCCCAAAACCTCATATAACCGTTGGCAATATTTGGCAAAACTCCCATTTGAGAAAACAAGAGTTCAAGGGCAATAAGTCTTCTGCCCGTTGCCATATAATCAATTAATTCAAATAACTAATCGATTAGTAACAAAAACTATCCGTTGGAGCCTAACGGTAACAAAGATAATCGATTATCACAGCCAGATAATCGATTAGTTGAGGAAGATAATCGATTATCTATGCCTGATAATCGATTCCTAAACTCTCTGGAAATGCATTACTTACTCTCTGAAAATGCACTAATCGATTATCAAGTGCTGATAATCGATTATTGACTGAGGCCAAGAGATAAT